>CAUYUJ010019306.1:41913-104413 GCA_963575745.1 Prorocentrum cordatum | reverse complement strand
CTTTAGTGAAAACGGCCTGGGACCGAAACCGACGGACCTGGACCCGCAAAAATGACGGCCGCGACGCCCTCTCGCGAACCGAAAACGGCCAATTCCTTCATCGACGTGTCAGGGTAGGAGGTCCATCCACCTCCGAGTGCTTCCGCGCCACCGGCGCATCAAAATCGCCTGTGCGCACCACAGCACGTAGGAGGGGGGTCCAGGCCACCCCCCCCAGCGCGATCGTTGGCGCTGCCCCCTGGGAGGGGGGCGGGGTGGCTCGGGCAACGAGCGGCACCCTGAGGAGGGGACAAAGACGCTCACCTGAGAGGCCCGGAGGAGGGAATCCAGGCGGCGCGCCTGGGGGGGGGAAGTGAGACGGGGCGGGCCTTCTCGGAAGGCTCGCAAGTCCCCCGGCCTGCTGAGAAGTGTTCCAAGCCTCCCCCGGAGACACTTTTCTGATCCGCGGGTCGAGAGCGCACCTCTTCCAGTCGAAAGCTCCCCGAAGACGCAAAAGACTGCTCAGAGCGCGCGAGGGCTTCTGAGAAGTCCCGCCGCCTTCTGAGCAGGCCTTCCGCTTCTCGCTTCCTCCCCTCGCGCGCCGCCGACGGAGGGAATCGGCACGCACATCTCACGCCCTACCTCTGGGCGACCCAAAAGGGGGTCCAGCTGCAAGGGGGTGGTGCAATAGATTTGGGGCCATTGTATCGCGAACGTGTTGCGCCACCCCCTTTTGTCGCTGGACCCCCTTTGGGGCCAACCCGATTGCCGGGGAGGAGGAGAAGGCGCCAGGACACAAACTCGTGGCGCCCCGCGCGGGCTTCTTGGGTCGAACTCATCCCCCCCCTCGGGGTCCCTCCCCCTTGGTGGATCCCGAGAGGAAGAGCGTGAGACTTGCGTGCCGATTCCCTCCCCAGGTGGCCGGTTTTTTCCCCCCCCCAGGGAACGAAGAGGAGAAGCTGCCGCAAGCATAAACTCGTGGCGCCCCGCGCGGGTTTCCTCTTGGGTCTGCGCGGGGCCCTCCTCCCTGGCGCGCGGAGGCGCCGCCAGGGGCGCCGCCGGGGGCGCCGCCAGGGTGGGCCCCGGGGCGGATCCAAGAGATCCGCGCGGAGCGCCACGAGTTTGTGCTTGTGGCGGCCTCTCCTCTTCGTTCCCTGGGGGGGGGGGGGGGGGGGGGAAAACGGACACCTGGGGAGGGAATCGGCACGCAAATCTCACGCTCTTCCTCTCGGGATCCAAGAGATCCGCGCGCCACGAGTTTGTGCTTGTGGCGGCCCTCCTCTTCGTTCCCTGGGGGGGGGGGGGGGGGGGAAACGGCCACCTGGGGAGGGAATCGGCACGCAAATCTCAGGCTCTTCCCCTCGGGATCGGATGAGTTCGATCCGCTGGTGCATCGAATTTCCCCCCCCAAAAAAAAAACGATGCAACCCGCGTGCCCCGATTATCGACGCCTTTCAGGTCTGGGCGGCGGCCGGGGGCCTCGTTCTGCATGTCTGGGCGGTTCGATGCACCAACGGACCAAACTCCCCCCCCCCCTGTGCCCCCCCCGCCCCTCTGCGAGGTCCCGATCCTCCCCAGATTTGTCTGGCCTGCTCCCCGCGAGTCGCCCGGAGGAAAGTCGACGAGCCCGGCAGGGAGCGGCCCATCGGCCAAGAACGCCGCGCCGGGGCGGCGCCGCGCGGCGGGTGGGGCGCATGATTGCGGCAGGCCCGTGCCGCATGACGACCCCGGCGGCGCTGGGCTCTTAAAGGGGCCCAGGGACACACAAGTAAATACACACAAATAACAGGATTCCCGTCGAGAGAGCGTGATCCACCGCCGCTTTACTGTGGAAAATTGCCGCCCTTTTCCTCCGGAACCCGGGGGTTCCCCCCCCCCCCTCCGAAAATCCCCCCCCCCTGCTGGACCCCTCCCCTCCCCCGGCAAACCCCCCCCCCTCCCCTAACCCTCCCCCCCCCTCGAACTCGAAAACCGGGGGGGGGTCACTACCGGTTCGAACCCCCCCCCCCCTCGAAAACCGGAGGGGGGGGTCACTACCGGTTCGAACCACTGAGCTGTCCCACTGTTCCCACCATGTCCCCACTGTCCCCACCACTGTCCCCACTGTACCTCTGTCCCATTGTCCCACCGCCGTCCTCGCCACCGCCTTCACCACTGTCCCCACCACCACTGTACCCTCCACTGTCCTAGTGTTTCCACCACATTCCCACTGTCCCCACACCACTGTCCCCACCACCACCGTCCCCACCACTGTCCCACTGTCCCCACTGTTCCCACCATTGTCCTCACCATTGTCCCCACCACTACCGTCCCCACCACTGTCCCACTGTCCCCACCACTATCCCGCTGTCCCCTCACCACTGTCCCCACCACCACCGTCCCCACCACTGTCCGCACCCCCCCTCGGTTTTCGAGAGAGGGGGGGGGGTTCGAACCGGTAGTGACCCCCCCGGTTTTCGAGCTCGAGGGGGGGGGGGTTCGAACCGGTAGTGACCCCCCCCCTTTTAATGATGAACTGGGGGGAAGGGGGGGAGGGGTTCGAACCGGTAGTGACCCTCCCCGGTTTTCCGGGGGGGGAGGGGTTCGAACCGGTAGTGACCCCCCCCGGTTTTCCGCCAGCAGCGGTAGAACACGCTCTTTCCCATATTTCCCCATATTCTCTGGGTGTTCGTCCTCCCCCCCACTTCCCATATTTTCCCATATTTTCCAATGTTTTCCTGGGGATCGACGATGAATTGTGTCTGTGTGTTTTTGTTTCCCTCCTGACTCTGGTACCGGTGGACCGTTCAAGAGATAGCTTCTCTGTTTCTCGGCGATAATCCCAGGCCCCCTCGCGTGCTGAAAAAATCACGGCGGGAAGTTTTTCGCTGTTTCCAGCCTCCGGGGGCCCTTACCAGGCCTCGGGTCCGTCGAGAAACGACTCAGGATGGAAAACAGGTGGGGGTCGACGTTGTCAAAAAATCACGACGCCGGGGGTCTGGGATTGGCGGCGAGCGCGGGTGAGAAGTGAGAAGGGGCGGGCCTTCTCAGAAGGCTCTGAAGTCCCCCAGTCTTCTGGGAAGTTTCCTGAGCCTTACCAGAAGACACACAAGACTTCTCAGAAGGCGCGAGGGCTTCTGAGAGGCCCCGCCGCCTTCTGAGAAGGCCTTCTTCTCCTTCTCACTTCACTTCCCCCCTCGCTCGCCGACGAGCGTGGGTCATTCAAGAGATAGCTAGATGTTTCTTGATGGTAACCCCAGACATCCGACGTCTCGATTTGTTCGAGACACGGGCCGCCGACCTCTCGACCACTTCCCCAGGACCGTTTTTCATCCCGAGTCGTTGGTTGGCGGTCCCGAGGCCCGGTGCATGAAAAATCTCCATCTCGTTTTCTCCAAGAGACGCTGGATGTCTGGGACCGGTTACTCCAGATTTCGTAATAAAAGGGAGGGGGTCTGGACCCTCCAAGACAAGCCATTTCAGACCTCCCCCCGTGGGAGAACCCTCCGAAACATCGTCCCCAGACCCCCCCAGGCCCCCCAAGATAGCCTGGAAGAGACCCCCCCCGAAATGAGACCCCCTCCCTTTTATTACGAAATCTGGAGTATCTGGGGTGTGGGGGGGGAGGTGCCGGACGATAATCTAACCTCTTCGCTCTGGGCGGCCCCACGTATGTCCGCGCGCACCAATACTGCGCACCCCTCTCGGGCCTGCGCAACTGGCAAGGTCAGGGTACCCGGGGAGGAAGGGAGGCGGGCGGCCCCGGTGACCCAGGTGATCGCCGGACCCCTAGAAAGGAACAGTCCCCACCCTTGAAGGATCGGTGTTTCCTGGATCGCCAGATCGTGCCGTCCTGGCTGCCTCTGGGACACTGGTTGTGGATGCCACGACGATGTGCTTAAAATGTACAAAAAGATTCCAAACATGTTTTAAACATGTTTTTACACGTTTAAAACATGGTTGACACATGTTTCAGACGTCTGGAAATTATTTGGCAACATGCTTCCTCTCCATTGATCGTCCTCCACAACAGTATGGCACCTATGCCGCTGGGTGGCCTCGTGGCGCCCCAGGAAAACAGGCGGGTTGGCAGCCCGATCATCACCACAGCCCGACGGGGCTGTGGGAGAGACTCTCGCCCTGTGGCTTGCCAACGACAGTAGGTGAGGGCCCGCCGTACCACCCCTGAGAGGCCCGAGGCGAGGCGAGGCGAGCGTGTGGTGTCGGTCTGGCGGGACCGGCCCTCGGAGGGCAGCGAGGGGGGGTCCCAGAGCCCTCAGGAGACGTGCTGGCGGCAGGAGTTGGCGCCGGAGTCGGCGGAGGCCGCAGCCCGAGTGGCCCCATGGGGCTCACTAACCTCGAAGGGGTCCCCCGAGCGGCGGGGCGCGGGAACTGGGATCCTCGGGCAGTGGGGCCTCCGCTGTGTGAGGCCGGCGCCCAAGCGGGGGTGGTGCCGGTGGCCGTGTCTCGGGGTGGCATCTCGAGGCACCTCGCAACGGCGGCGCAGGTGTGACGCCTGGGGCGTGTCTGTGCTGCCACTCATGTTGCGAGGTCCGACTGCATGTGAATTCATGCAGGCACCTTGGGCACCTCCCTTCGAGGAGGTCGGGCGTGTCCCCCTACAGGCGGTTTTTGAACGAAGAATAACAAATACCCCAATAAACATGCTCACGAAGAATAAAAAAAACGGTCGACAAATAGTCCCCAGAGCAGGTTGACTATTTCCCTACCTAGGCTCTGCCTAGAAAGGTTCTTACTCGCTAAACTTAAAGGGCCGGGCAGTGCAAAAAGCCCCGGGCGGTTCCCCCGGCATTCGCCCCGCGGTTCCCCCAGTGACGTTCCCTTAGCTTAGCGTTGCTTATTCCCTACCTAGGCTCTGCCTACAGGGTTCTTACTTTGTTTGCTTAAAGGGGCCGGGCAGTGTAGGCCGCCCCGGGCGGTTCCCCCAGTCCCCGCCCCGCGGTTCCCCCAGTTGCGCCCCCTAGCTTTAGCTTTAGCTTTAGCTTCAGATTTAGTGTTAGCTTTAGCTTTAGCTTAGCTTTAGCTTAGCTTTAGCTTAGCTTTAGCTTAGCTTTAGCTTAGCTGTAGCTTATAGTTAGCTTAGATTCAGTTTAGCGATAGCTTAGATGTTAGCTTAGCTTTAGTTTAGTTGTGGCTTAGCTTTAGCTTAGCTTTAGCTTATAGATAGCTTAGCTGTAGCTTAGATTTAGCTTAGCTTTAGCTTAGATTTAGCTTAGATTTAGCTTAGATGTAGTTTAGATGTAGCGTAGCGTTAGCTTAGCGTTAGCTTAGCTTGAGCTTAGATTTAGCTCAGCTTCAGCTTAGTGCCAACTTAGCTTTAGCTTAGCTGTGGCTTAGCTTTAGCTTAGATTTAGCTTATAGTTAGCTTAGCGTTAGCTTAGATTTAGCTTAGCTTTAGCTTAGCTTTAGCTTAGCTTTACCGTCACTACTAATGCTGCTTTCCTAGGGGCTCCAACTCCTAGGTAGGGTCGCACTGGGATAATTTTTGAATATCCCCCCTGTAGAGGGACAGGCCCGCCTTAACCCTTCGTGGGGACACTACAAGGTACCGATACCGCTACTCCCCGGACCTCTCCCGGGGTGCGCTCCGGCCAGAACCTCGCGGCGAAGCCAACGGTGGCGACGAGAACCTCCCAGGAGGCCGAAAAGGGGGAAAACCGCCGACGGGTAGAGGTATGGGTACCTCTTCCCCCTCGGACTTCGGGTTTTGTCGCCCAGGTGTTCCGTCCGGGAGGAGGAGGAGGAGGAGGAGGAGGAGGAGGAGGAGGAGGAGGAGGAAGAGGAGGAGGGAGAAGAGGAGGAGGAGGAGGAGGAGGAGGAGGAGGAGGGAGGAGGAGGGGGGGTGAGGAGGAGGGAGGAGGAGGAGGAGGAGGAGGAGCTTCTGGGGCCCTGGCGGCGCTCGGCCTGGAACGCCCACGGCGGGGCCGCTGCCGCGCGGGCCGCGGCGGCACGGCGCGAGCCTGCCGCAGACTTCGAGCAGGGGATCGTCTTCGGAATCGATTTGCCCCAGCAGTCGGATCCTTGAACAAAGCGTACAGTGCCTCCTCCTCCTCCTCCTCCTCCTCCTCCTCCCCTCCTCCTCCTCCTCCCTCCTCCCTCCCCCCCCCTCCTCCCCCCCCCCTCCCCCCCTCCTCCTCTCCTCCTCCCTTCCTCCTCCCCTCCTCCCCCTCCTCCTCCTCCTCCCCCTCCTCCTCCTCCTCCGCTCGCTCCTCCCCCCCTGACATCTTGGTTTGTCCGTCGAATCCTTGAACAAAGCGTACAGTCGGACTTGATCGGAGAGGACACGCGAGAGGACAAGAAGACCCTTTCCGAGGGGCACACTGCCATAGGAATGCAGGAGGCACGGGTCGCAGGACACAGGACACGAGGGTCGACCTACTAATCCGGGCCGCCTGTAGCATGCTCGCAGATCTGCGAACGTGCCACGCACTGATCTGCCCCGACATCGGCCTGCCCGTCGAATCCTCTGGAGCAAAGCGCAGCATGCTCGCAGATCTACACACACGCGCGAGGAGAAACTCGAGCTCGGGGCAAATCCCTGCCGTGGACCACCCCCCACCCGACGCACGCTGGAGCACCCGGCGGCCCAGGCGCCGCGGCCCCCCCGCAGAGCGCGGCGCCGCGAGCGTGCCGGTTCGCACGCTGCGCCGGCGCGTGCGCCCCCCGGGGGCCCGGCCGTGGCCGAGCGGCTCCGGAGGCCCCCCCGGGGAGCCCGCGCGGGGTCCGCGAGGCTGCGCGGGCCAGCGGAGGCAGGCCCGAGGAGCAACGATAGAGTCGACCCGGACAGCAGGGATGCGTTTTGGGTTCTGGGTGTTCGGCTTCCCCCCACGTCCTATATGTTCCCCGATGATTCTCCTGGGAGTCGGCGATGCACTGTGTCTGTGTGCTCTTCCACTCCCGATGATCCTCGACACATGTCGGTCGGAGGAGGCACAGTCAACCCGTACAGCGAGGATGCGCGGTGAGGACGCAAGGGCCTTGGACGCCCATGTCGCAGCTCTTCGAGCGGGGCGCGGCCAACGAGAGCGGCCAAGGAGGGGCCGAGGGGGCAAGGATGCAAGGGTACCCTTGGGAAGGCTGCGCGGGCAGGCGGAGGCAGGCCCTAGGCCTGTCCCCCCACAGGCCGATTTGGGACGAAAAATAAAAAACGGTTAGAAAAGACCCCAAAATAGTCGAAGATGGTTAAACAAAAAAAAAAAGAACAAAAAAAAGAAAAACACAAAAAACACGTCCCCTGACAATTGTTTGTTTTATAATTTTTGAAATACCCACTGTAGAGGGACAGGCCCGACTTAACGATAGGGGGGAGACTGGCATACCGCGGGTTTGTGTCGTGTCGACCCTCACCATCACCATCACCACCACCATCACCATCACCATCATCACCATCACCATCATCATCACCATCATCATCATCATCATCATCATCATCATCATCATCATCATCATCATCACCATCACCATCACCATCATCAGCATCAGCATCACCACCACCATGACCATCACCATCATCACCATCATCACCACCATCACCACCATCATCATCATCATCATCATCATCACCAGCATCGTCATCATCATCATCATCATCATCATCATCATCATCATCATCATCATCATCATCATCATCATCATCATCATCATCATTATCATCATCATCATCATCATCATCATCATCATCATCATCATCATCATCATCATCATCATCATCATCATCATCACCATCACCATCACTATCACTATCACCATCATCATCACCACGGCTCTCCCAAGCCTGGAGACACGCGGTGTCACACGTGACGGCCTTCCGTATCCCTTCGAACAGTCGCCACCCAGAATGCTGGGCTGACACAGTGGTGGGACTTGCCGCAGGCAGCTGGATACCGCGGGTTCGTGTCGTGTCGACCCCGACGTTGGCACCTGACACCGCGGGAATCGTTCAACCCTCAACGATCGTCCGTTTCCGCAAGGTCAGATCGTTCAACCCTCAACGGTCGACCGTTTCCTTCTGGGTCGCCAGCGGCGTTTCACGTTGAACGCCTGAGGCGGGGTCGTCGCCGGTCGGCACGACACGAACCTACCGAAGGGGGGGGGGGGGGCACATCGACCTGGAATCGGCGATACATCGCCGATAGATCGGCGAGAGACCTCCGAGATAGCGAATGTGCACCTTCCCGTGCAGGCTTTGGGGCTATCGGGCCTCTCTCGGCGATCAAAAAGCGATCGGGGGTCGATGCATCCCCCCGTTCTGACTGTCCTCTGGTGGTGACGGGTCATAAATCTGGCCTCCGTCGGCCGTTAGGGACGATCCAGGCACCCCTGGAACGCCCGCGCCGAGGCGAAGCTGCTGGAACGCACCCCGAGGCTGGAAAACCTCCGTGAACCGACGACGACGCCCGACAACCTCCCCTGTGCCTATCCGCCCCTATCGTTGCCCCTGAAGACCAGGGGCTCCCAGAGCGAGAGATGGCGCCAAGACCGCTGGGCCCCTTCGCAGCCTGGCCGCGAGGGTGGCGGAGCGCGCAGCGGTTCTGAGCCGCCGACGCTCCCAGGTCTCCGGCGGCGTGATGCTTTCAGTCTGGGCGATGGTCTGAAGAGGTCCAGGGACGCACACAAAATATACTCCAGATTTCACAATAAAAGGGGGGTGGTCTGATTTGGGATGGGGTCAGATTTGAGCTGTCTTGGAGGGTTCCAGTGGGTCTGGGCAAAAAGCCGCCCTTCATGGCTTGTTTGGGGGGTCTGAAATTGCCCGTCTGTGAGCGTTGTGACCCCCTCCCTTTTATGGCGAAATTTGGAGTACAAACCCCAGGATTCTCCAGAATACATGGACGTTTTCTTACTCGGCGTTTGGACATTGGGCGGAAGGGGGGGCAAGGGGGGTCTGACTCTGGAGCTGTACTTAATGCGACGGTTTGCAACAGTGCGTCCTATGGGGGAGACGCCGCCTGCTTGAAGCAAACGCCAAAGGCACCCAAGATCTACTCCAAGAGGGGGAGGAGGGGGTGCACGAGGGCCCGGCCGATGGGCAAAACAATACATAAGAGAACGACGGCAGTCTTCTTTTAGGCTCTGGGTTTTCGTCTTCCCCCCACGTCCTATATTTCCCCAGATTATCCTGGGAGTCGACGATGCACAGTGTCTGTGTGCTCTTCCACTCCTGATTATCCTCGATACATGTTGGTCGGAGGAGGCACAGTCAACCCGTACAGCAAGGATGCGCGATGAGGACGCAAGGGCCTTGGACGCCCATGTCGCAGCTTTTCGAGCGGGGCGCGGCCAACGAAGTGGCCAAGGATGGACCGAGGAGGCAAGGATGCATGGGTACCCTTGGGAAGGTTGCCCATCCTTTCTATGCGGGTTGAGTATAGGTGAAAACCTGAAGTAGGAAGGCGGATAAAGCGGACTGGGTCCAGGCCCTCCCAGAAAATTGCAGAACACAGCAGAAGCAGATCTAGTCTTGAAGCAGGAAGGCGCTTGAAGCAGATTGGAATCTGGGAGTCCAGAAATACCTACCTTCAACGACACACTCCTGGATCTCCGACGCCGTGTGTCGTCTGACTACCTACCAAACCACCCCAACCCAAACCCGAAGTCACCGTTGGGCTCGTCGATTTCTGGGCGGGGGGAGCCCTCCAAAACACTGACAAAACACGATGGGACCCGTACATCCCCCAACCCGTAATTCGGGGTGGTCTAGGGCCTCCAGGTTGGGTGGGGGTGGCTTGGGAAGTACAGTAGGAGCTCGACCACAAGAAACCTTCCACAAGAAGCCTGACCCCGAGATTCCACGACGTCCGTTGGTTTGTGGTGTGGGAACGTCACGCTCTCCGTCGCAAAAACATCGAGACCCAAGGAACCCAGGGCCCCCCAGAGGCAAGCAAGGCGTGTCTTGGAATGTTTGGACGCCCGAAATGGGTACGGAAAAATTGGGTACAATGCCCAACAACAAATGTTGTCCCAAACCGATAGCGGCCGCTGTTGGGCAGGCGGCCTTCTGTCTCGAGTGGACACAGGCCGCGGCGGCGCGGACAGCGAGCCCTGTTCAAGATGAACAGGGACTGCTGTTGGGCATTGCACCCTTTCTTTCTGTACCCATTTCGTGCGTGCAGAGTCTTGGAATGTTACCAGCCTCGAACGTATCCCTATCCCTAAGATTGACACGCCAAAAGGCGATGACAATCTTAGGGATTCGCCCTCAAGAAATAAGGGAATCCCTAAGATTGGCATCGTGATGAGGAGGTGCCCAGCATAGGGATAGGGATATGTTCCAGGCTGGTAAGAATGGGCTTCCACTGTAATGAGCTTCGGCCCGGGCGATGATCCGCCTCGTAGGCCAAGCGTCGAGCCCACCACGGCGTCCCGACCCGCCTCCGCACGGTGCCCCTGGAAGAGCTCGCCATCGCTCGGACGTCCATTCCCCGTATGTCCTTCGACGCCATGCGCTTAGACAAGCGCGTTCCGCTACTCACAAAGGTAACTACTCGCAAAATGGCCTGGATTCGCCGCGGGGTACTTACGATGCACTACGTCGAGGCAAACATGGGTTTTGAGGACGTTTGCGAGTAGTGGAACGCGCTCGGTGAGCGCTGCTTGTCCGCGACATGATCCAAGATGCGCCGCGATGGTCCTCGCCGGGGAAAACACCCCCCCTCCCCCCCAAAAAAACACGCCCGAGCGATGCCAGGGGAAATTCCGACACGTTCCCCAGGGCCGATTCTTCGCAGCGAGTCGGTTCTGACGGCGTCGGATCCCCGCAAGGGCCCCCCAGAGGCGGACAACGACGCTTTTTGTTGAAGGCCTTTGCATGTCTTGGTCTGCGCGCTGAAACTATCACACCGTCGGATGTCTGGGCTCACGCTCCGCAAGCCCAGGAAGTGCGGCCAGAGCGCGCCCCGGGGCGTCGTCAAAAAGCTCCGCCCGGCGAGGGGGGGGCGGGCAGCAGGGGGAAAGCCTGGGCGAGGGGGCTGCACAGGGAAGCGGAAGGGGGGAGAACACAGTGCGGTGCTGTAGGGACAGACGGGGGGGGGGAGGGAAAGACAGAGCGATAGAGAGAGGGAGCGAGGGAGGAAGAAAGAGGGAGAGAGGGAGGGAGAGAGGGAGAGAGAGAGAGAGTGAGAGAGAGAGAGATAGCGCATGAGAGATATGAGACACAGCTATGTGTGACATATGTGAATGCGATGCGTGAGCAAAGTATGTAATTCACTATACATGTACATGTGTGGAGACCTACGTATATATACAAATTACATATACACACACACATATATATATATACATATACATACATACATATACGTATACATACATACTTACATGTATATGTGTATAAATGTATAGACATATGTGTACGTAAACATATGAAAATGCCAATCAATTACGCTGTGTTCCGCCACCGTGCCTTGTGCACGTTGAGGCGTGGCAAAATGCCAAAAGCTGTGTGGCAAGGCTTCTGTAGCCTTCTAACGGACACCCCCCTCTCATCGCACCCCCTCGCGTGCACTACCCCTACTCGTGGGGCGCCCTGGGCGGCCAACATGCATCTCTGTGGCTCTTCACGGCGTCCAAAACGCCCAATATAGCCTCCAAGACGGACCTGGCAGGCCACCAAGGACGACAAAATGATCCAAGAGGCTCCAAGGATGGACCCAGATGGCCCAAGATGGCAACGAAACGGCACAACTGGCCTCCAAGACGGCCCAAGAGGGCTCCAATAGAGCCTCCAGCCGAAGTCCAAAGAACCCAAAATCCTTGATAGACTTACAGGTTGCGAGGGATGTTCGCATTATCGGTGGCCGCAGGACAACGGAAAAGGTCTCGAAGCTGGCCTCGGGACGGCCCAGTAGGGCACCAAGAGGGCCCCACGACGGCCCACGAGGGCGCCAAACTGGCCCACGAGCGACCCAAGAGTTGCGGATGCCACGACAATGGACACCCTAACAGTCCAATCCGTGAAGTTAAAATGTGTTTATAGTGTCGGACAGATGTTCTATTAACGCATATGCAACACATGTGTTAGGCATCTGGAAATGATTTGGCGATATGCGTCCTCTCCATTGATCGTCCTCCACAACCCAAGAGGACTTCAAGTCGGCCCAAGAAGGCGCTCAGACGGCTCTCAAGGTCTTCGGGGAAGCCCCAAAATGAACAAGAACACCCGCGACGATTGAGTCTGAAAGCGCCTCCTCCTCCTTCCCCTTCTCCTCTTCCACCTCCTCCTCCTCCTTCCCCTCCTCCTCCTCCTCCTCCTCCTCCTCCTCCTCCTCCTCCTCCTCCTCCTCCTCCTCCTCCTCTTCCTCCTCCCCCAAGAGCCCCCGAGGCGCCCCCCAAGCGCTGCCAAAAGGCCCCAAGAGGCCACCAAGAACCCCTGAACGGGCCCCCCAAACTGTCAAGGGGTCCGAAACGTTACACGCGACGGCCTCCCATTCCCCTCGAAATGTCGCCACCCAGGATGTTGGACTGCCACAGGTGCGGGAGTTGCCGCAGGCAGCCTGGTATCCAGGCATGTGTAAAAACATAGTGGATGCGTGTATGCGTAAGTATGTGTGTATGTATGTATGTATGTATGGATGGATGGATGGATGTATGTATGTATGTATGTACGTACGTATGTACGTACGTACGTATGTATGTATGTATGTATGTATGTATGTGTATGTATGTGTGTCCGAGAGTACGCATGTACGTATGATCGTATGAACGTATGTACGTAGATGCGGAGGTGCGTGGGTAAGCATGTATGCACGTATGTATGTGTGTATGTAGGTATGTATGTAACTGCGTGTATATGCCTGCATGTATGCATACATGCATGTATGGTAACATTACGTACGTACGCATGTATGTATACATGCATGTATGTATGGATGTATGCATGTGTAGGCATACATGCATGTATGAATGTATATATATGTATGAATGTATGGATGTATGTATGTGGATGAATGTATGTATGTACGTATGTATGTGTACGTATGAAGGCATGCATGCGTGTATGTATGTACGTGTAAGCAGATATGCATACATACATCCATGTATGTATGTGAGTATGTATGTATGTATGTATATATGGATGGGTGGATGGACGGATGGATGGATGATGTGCATGTATGTATGGTAGCGAACGCAGCAGAGATAGAGAGAGCGATATGTACAGAATAAGGGAGAGAGAGAGAGAGAGAACGAACAAAGGCACGGAAAACAAACGAAAAAACTGCAACAATGAGCCTGACGAGGCCAAACCTATGTTGCTGCGAGTACCGCAAGGGAGAGGCGACGAAGGACGGGGCAGCAAAAAGGACTACGGCGTGCACGAGGGGGAGAAAAGCTGACGCGAATGAGCGGGGGGTTTTCGTGGTTTCGCCCGAACCCCGTGCACGGCCCGTGCCACGCGGACGGAACTCCCTCTGGGGCCACGAACCGTGTGAGAGGTGCGCCGAAATGGGGCGGCGGTGCCATGCGTACGCTCCCGTTGGGGCCTTCGGTGGAGTTCCCTATGGGGGCCACGAAACGTGTGGGGGTGTGCCGAAATGGGGCGGGGGTGCGATGCGGACGCTCCCGCTGGGGCTTTCGGCGGAACTCCTTATGGGGCCGCGAACCCTGTTAGGGGCGTGCCAACATGGGGGGGAAACTTGAACCCGCAGTGCCTCGACGCATAGTCGCGGAGGTCTAGGCTCGCGCCCTGGCGCAGCAAAACAGTCCACAGTTCAAGGCCCTACTCGGACCACGCCCCCTGTTCTCTCGGCCCCAAAGGCTGCCAACGGAGGCTCGTCGTCCACCAAGTATAATTGACCTGGCTCTGGGTGGCAACCGTTCTTCTGCGGTCGCCCTTCCTCCACTTGAGCTTCACTGCTGGCTTGATCAGAGCCAGAGGTGGCCCCCCGCCGTCGCCACGGCGCGGCAGGACACCCGTGTGGCACCAATTCGGCCGCACACACGGACAAAACCAGCAAATCAAGGAAAACCCTAGCAAAGCAAGCGGGAGCCCTAGGCTCACGCCCGCCACCAGCACAGTCAGGCTCACGTAGTAGCCCCCAGTCGCGACTCCCAGCGTGGTCACTGGAGTAAGCACACTCTCGTCCATCTCCCGCGGTGCCTCGCAAAGCTCGGTCGAGCCTCCCTGCACCGCCGTGGGGAGTGACGCGGCCACTGCAAGCAACGCCATCAGCAGGTTCGAATAGGCCTGGAAGTCGGCCGGCATGGCCCCGAGTCCAGCTACCCTCGAGGCCCCTGGCACGGGCATCTCCGTCAACCCGCAGCTCTGTCGGAGCCACTCGAGGCGCGTGTTCGGCAACGCCTTTGCGCCGAGATCCGCCAGGTTGTCGTCGCCAGCTACAGGCTCGATGGCGATGACCTTCTTGGCCACCAACTGCTGAATCCAAAGCGCATTGGTGGCGAGGTGCTCGATCCGCCCAGTGCCCTGACGCCGCGCCAGCGCTCTCGCACTCGAGCTGTCGCATCGCCAGTTCACGCGCACGCTGTAGCCCATGAACGCGAAGAGCGCGTTAGGCCCAAGTCCCTCACTGAGACCTCGAGCTCCAGCGTGCCACTCGGCTTCGCAGTTGCTCAGGGGCTGCGCGTCTCGACGACAGCTGATCCCGAGCATCAGACATCCACGCGCTGTGATGTGCACGCTGGTCTGGCTCTTCGGCCCCTTCGCGTCGCCCGCCCAGTCGGCGTCTGTCCGCGCGACCAGGTCGACGATGTCCCGCGGCGCGGTGGGCTTGACCACCCTCGCGCCCAGGCCCCTCGCGCCCCTCAGGTACCTTGCCAGCCTCTTGAGGGCTCGCACGTCCGCCTCACGGGGCGATGAGATGCACGAGGTCAGGTAGTTGAGGTCGGGCTGGGCATCTTCACGGTCACGCAGGTAGAACAGCAGGCACACGGTCACGCCCCTGAACAGCGCAGCCTCGTCTGCGCCGAGGTCGGGCGCGCCATCCCCGCCTGTCCTGCGCGACCCCACCCCCGGGGTGGCGCACGGGTTGCCCCCCTCAAGGCCCAGTGCCTCCAGAGCCTTCGCGAGGTACTTCTCGCTGGGCCGAATGTAGGTAGCACCAGCCTCTCGCACGCGCCGCCTCTTGAGAAATTCGCGCCCGGCACCGTCGCCCTCATGGCCCGGCCACTTCACTTCGATATCACGGCCCAAGTCCAGCACGAAGCCGGACCCTGCAACTCCAGGCGCTGCGCCGCGCACGTCGCCCATGTGCAGCTCCACCAGACACGGGGGCTCGGCGCGCCAGAAGACCTGGGGCGCGGGCGGCGACCGCTCGAAGCCCCTGGCCACGAGCTGCTCCGCGGCGCGCTCGACCCAGCGCTTCCCTCCAGCGCGCCGCCCCGGCAACTGCTTCGCGAGCTGCCAAACGCAGTCCTCGGCGTCGCCCTTCGCGCGGCGCTCTTCCAGGACTTCGGGCGGGCGCTCTACCCACGCGCCCTCCTCCTCGGGGACATGGCAGCACGCGTCCTCCGCGTCAACGGTGAAGGTGGGCCACCCGTGCTTCAGAGCCACGCAGTCCACCACTCGGCTGTCGGCCATGCTGCCCCCTGGCGCGAAGGGGTCATCGCGGCACCCCTGCCACTTGAACTCTCGCGCGACGCACCTTAACTTAGCGATCCTGCATCCGAGATTCGCGCCCCACGTGTCGACATGGCCCCAGCGGGCGCTGATCCGCGCGCCGGCGGCCTCGCTCCGTTTGACGAGCTTGCCCACCCCGCATTGTTTCAGGCCGTCGAGGGCCCGTTTGGTGGATGCGTCGATCAACTGCGAGTCCGACGCATCGTGGGGGTCAGGGACATCCATGTCCCTTAGGATCTGCAGAAAGTGAGGCCGAACGTCATCACGGTGCTCAGCTGCTACCCCGCTAACTCGGGACCTCGCAAGGGTGCCTCGGTTGTCACCCTCCTCCGCGGGTCGCTTCGGCGATCAACCTATCGGGGGCGTCAGCGGAGGCGCGCTCGCTGGCGCTGCGGCCCTCGGTGTCATGGGGGCGTCGCCCCCAGCGCCGCCCCCAGCCGACGTCTGCGCGCCTGCCCGCCCCCGGCAGGCGCCTCGGCGCCGCCCGACGCATCGGCAGAGGGCGCCGCCATGGGCGCGCCCGTCTGGGATGCTGGCCCGCCGCCATGGGCGGCCCCAGTGGACTGGGCAGCAGCGCTCGGGTCCGGCCGCGCCTCAGCTGCCTCTTGCGCCGCCAGGTCTGCGCCCGCAGCGGCAGTGGGCGCAACAATCGGCTCGATCCCGCGCGGAGCCGCGCCCTGCCCTCGGCGCTGCCATGGCACGTGCGTGATCGCCGCCACGGCGGTGCGGTTGAACCTCCGCTCTTCGGGCAGCCTCCTGCCAGTCCTTGTCGTGACTAGCTCACCCGTCTCGAGGGCGCAGATGCGCTCGTCGGTGCCGTAGCTCTGCCCTAGCCAGACCACCCTCGCGAAACCCATGTCACCCTTGCGATGCACCTTGCCTCTCGCCCTGCGATTCTTGCCCCTGGGTAGGCGCGCCGGGACAGACTCCCCTGGGGTGGCCATCTCCCTGGTCTAGGCGTGGCCATAGAGGTCCTCGTGGGCGGTGCGACCGCTCGCCTTGATCCTCAGGTTGGTGCATGCCCAGCCAGCGCGGGGCTGCAACCACTTGTGCATTGCCGTGCCCGGTCGGACCCTGGCCCCCAGTCGCGCCTCCAGCGCGCCCCTGCCCGCGCGGAACTGCGCCTGGACGATGCCATTGGCATTCTCGGAGGGGTTCGACTGCGAGCTGAACGTAGGCGCGGGCCTCACGACCACACGGTTGGGCAGCTCCGCCTCGACCTTGTTGACCAGGCCCATCAGAACGCCCTCGTGCTCTGGCCTTAGGATGACCTTCTGGTGGAAAAGGCTCTTGATTAACGCCACCGTGGCTGCCACCGCGCAGGGGTCAGCGCGTCGGTCAGGCTTCGGGGCACCCCGCATGGCACCTGAGTCGGCATCCGCAACCACCAGCACCACTTCCTCGCCCTGTCTCTGGCCATCCTCGGCGCGGGGGCCCGCCTCCACGGCGGCGGCCGCCTCGCCCATGAAGAATGCCAGGTCAAGCCCGATCACGGGGAGGCGTTCCACCTCCGCGTCCAGCAACTCGCGGGGCCTGTCACGCCCGCGTCCCATCTGACAGCGACAGTGCTCACACCAGCGCCGCGGTGGGCAGTGCTGGTTCTCCTCGTGGCGCTGCCTCTGCTCTGGCGTCGGCTCGCGGACGTCTGGGACTGCGGCCGGGTCCAGCACCTGCCCCGTCTCCGCCTGGCGCCTCATCCCCTCGCGCCTCAGATCGCGGAAATCATCCGTCGCCGCCCTCACCTTGCGTCTGCCCTCGCACTCGACGAGCCGCGCCCAGCACTGAGCCTTGGCCCCGTAGCACCGGGCGTAGATCTCCTCGAGGCGCTTCTGCGCGGCGTCGATCCTCGAGCTTGGCCGGAGCCCCTCGAGGCATGACCGCCCCGGCGGCTGTGCCACCGCGGGTGCCTCCTGGCCCTGCGCGGGCGCCGCTGGCTCCTGCGCCCTTGGTGGCGCCGCCGCCACCTGCGCCTGCGGTGGCGCATATCCTGCCTCTGGTGGCGCTGGGTCGCGCGACCCTCGAGCTTCTGGGCGCGGCGGAGGACCCTCGCAACGTCCCCCACGGAGCTCCTGTGGCACCTGATGCGGCGACCCTGGCGGGGCAGGCTGCGAGCTCGGCTTCGTCCATCGCGTCGTGGATCTGCGCAGCGAAGTAAAACGCATTGCCAACTAGCTTCATGCCCGCCCGCTCGCCCGCAGTGAGGCTCACGGCGCGCGGGTCGCTCTCCTCAAAGACAAACCTGAACTGCTTGCGCGCCGGCTTCCCGAGGTTGAGCGCCGCGTCCTGAGGGGCGAGGTCGTCGCTCACTCTGAAGTTCCCCAGGCATGGCCGGCGACCCTCCTCGCCACCTACGACCATCGGCGCCCCGCGGAGCCCCTCGGCACCAAGCCTCTGGCCGCTCGCCGTGGTGAGCTTGGGCGCAGTGGGGCCCTCCTGAACTGTCGGACGCCGCGCCCCGAACGCCTGGCCGCAGAGGTGCTCGTCGCCCCCACTGTCTGCAAGGATGAGCCCCCTGCGCTCCTCCCCGCGGCAGCCCCCGACAGAGCTCCTGACTCCAAAGACCCAGCCGACCTCGGCGCCGTCAGAGCCCGCGGCCGCCGCACCCACGGCCCTCTGGCCCTCGGCGCCCGCAGGGGCCCGCTGGACTGCAGCCGCCTTCGGGGGCGCTGCGCCCGTGGCTTGCCAGCCACCGCGTGCCAGCAGCCCTTTTCCTCGCGCCCCTGCATCCGGCACCAGTTGCAGGCCCCCTCGAACTTGGCGGGGTAACTGCCTTCGAGCATGTCATTGTTGACTCCTTTCGTGCTGCCTTTGCCGCCCTCGTCGACCCTGCCGCCCATCTTGCCACCCTTGCCGCCCGGCTTGTCGCCCTTGCGCTTGGGCCAAGGCTGTCGCGGCAGGGTATGGCCCGAGATCGCACCGATCTCCATCGGGGCCACGCCTTGGCCCACCGTGCCGCTAGCTGCGAAGACCTGCCCAGACGCCATCCACTCTCTCAGGCGGGTCCTCGGCGCCACGTGCGAGACCTTGGCGGCCGCCGGAGCGCTGCGTAGCACGGCCTTGCGCGGCTCGGGGCTATGGACGAGCAGCGTGGCGATGCGAAACTCATCGCCGAAGTCCTTCCCCGCCTGCATGACGAATCGCCACGTCGTTGTCCCAGCCAACGAGCTGGTCGGCGAACGGCTTCTGGTCACCCCACCTGGGGTTGAGCAGGCCGCTGAGCATGGCTGCGAACCTGTTGCCCACCCCAGGCTCGCACTCTTTCTTGATCGCCCGCCAGGCGACGAAACCCCCGTGCCTGCGAGCGCAACCATCGCCAGCGCCTTGCGCTGGGTCTTGGTGATCAGCATGGCATGCAGCAGCTTGCTCGTCGCTGCCGCTCGCTCGCCCATGCTGGCGTTGTCCACCGCGGGCGCTGGCTGGGCCTCAAAATTGTCGATGAGGTCATCCCAGCCCATCAGCGCGAAGAACGCGCGGGCTTTGATGGACCAGCTGGGCCAGTCCTCATCTATGCCACTGAACTCTGGCAGCTCGATGTAGCCCCTGCAATCCACCAGCTGCTCTCTGGGCGCCGCTGCCATGGCCAGCGCACGTCCTCAGTCTTCCCGTGGACCTGATCTGCGTAGTTCACCGCAGAACCACGCTCTCCGCCACCACGGCGGAAGTTACGCGGGTGCGCGGGGAAAGCGCATCCTGGAGCTCTTGATTCCTCCAACGAAGCTCGAACAAGAGGGCCTGCGGGCATGTCGTGAATTCATAGCGTCCGAAGCACTCGAGATCCAGAGCAAAATGGGGCGGCGGTGCCATGCGGACGCCCCCGTTGTGACTTTCGGTAGAACTCCGTATGAGGCCACGACCCGCGCGCGGGGTGTGCCAAGATGGGGCGGTGGTGCCATGCGGGCGCTCCCGCTGGGGCCTTCGGTGACGCTCCCTATGGGGCCACGAACCGTGTGAAGGGTGTGCCAAAATGGGGCGGCGGCGCCATGCGGACGCGCCCACTGGGGCATTCGGTGGAGCCACGAACCGTGTGATGGATGTGCCAAAATGAAGTGGCGGTGACGCATGCAACCGCTGCCACTTTGGCCTTCGGTGGACCTCCCTGTGGTGCCACGAACCGTGCGAGGGGCGCGTCGCTGACGATGGCGGTGGTGATGATCATGATGATGTGGATCATGACGATGGCGATGATGATGACCGCGACGACGATGACGATGACGATGACCAGACGGATGGGAGGAGGGAGGGGGGAGGGAGGGGGCACCGGGAAGAGGTGCGACGCGGGGCGCTCTTTTCAAAACGAAGACCCAACACCACAGGATGGTTGGCAATAAGGTTGGTAAGGTTCGTTATAATATGCTCGGATGCCAGTCAACACGTATGCCACAAGTCCTCGGTACCCGCCTTCTTCATATTCGACCGCACCCCTTTGAGAATATATGTGTATATATATATATATATATATACACGCATTCCCTGAATCGCGTATTTCACGCAGCCCCTACGGCAGAGGAATAGAGGACGGATGGACGAAAAGGAACATAGCGGAGGGAGGAAAATGGAGCACGAAAGAGAGGGAGAGAGAGAGAGACAGAGAAAGAGACAGAGACAGAGAGTAGCAGGAAGGGGGCTAAGACCAGAAAGCACGCGGCAGAACCAGACGGGCACATTGAGCGGGTAGACCCTAACAGGCGGGTCGGGAAAGCGGGCCCAGGCGGCAAGGTCGGGCAGGCGGGTTGCTGAAGCGAGCGTCCTGCATGAATCGCGAGGGGAAGTCTCAAGCAATAACGCGATTCCTAAGTAAATCGTGAGATAGGCCAAAGCGAAAGCGTGATTCCTGATGGTCGAGGGCACGGCGTCTGAATAAATGGCGACCCACGCGAGAGCGCGATTCCTGTATAAAGTGGACGGACGTCCTGCGCGAAAGCGCGATCTGGGAATGTATATATATATATATATGCATTGAAAGCCATCGTTGTTGTAAACAGGGGGCCCACACCCCAATTCTGAGACCCAAGACTTTCCCTGATAAAATAACCGGACGCGAGCCCCAGGAATGTGCACCGGAGGGGGGGGGATCA
Source organism: Prorocentrum cordatum (assembly GCA_963575745.1). Classification (NCBI taxonomy): domain Eukaryota; class Dinophyceae; order Prorocentrales; family Prorocentraceae; genus Prorocentrum; species Prorocentrum cordatum. The sequence continues at coordinate 83,788 of CAUYUJ010019306.1, read as the reverse complement.
ACAGCAACTGTTTTTTAGAAGCGAGAACAACCACATCAACACAAACAACAACACCAACAACAGCACCAACAACAACGGCATCATCAACAACGACCACAACAATACCAATAACCATAGCAAGAACAATAACAAGAGCAATAATAGCAGCAACAACAACAACAACAACAACAACGACAACAACAGCAGCAACAACAACGAGCAAAGCAACGCAAAGCAAAGCAAAGCAAGACATATCTGCACGCGCTCCCCTACCCCCGTCGCGGAGAGAGGGGGGAAGGAGGGCTGTTTTTTTTTTGCGCAACAAAGGGCTACAGGATTTCGGGCATTCGCCCGAACAGTCTGGTTATATAAAGGTATCATAGATCATCGTAAAACGACAAACTTCCTAGCACCTCTCCTCGGGCGCAGGGAAGCGGCTCGGCCTCCAGCCGAGAAGCGTGAGCAGGGCACCAACTTTGTGGTCCCTTCCGCGGGCCTTCCGCAGGCCTTCCGCAGGCCTTCTGCGGGGCTCCCTGCAGGCCCTCAGCCCGAGCGCGGGGCTACCCACCGTGGGCAGGCGCGGGACTAACCGCAGCCTGGTCGTTAGCTCAGCCTCGGCTGTCGTAATGCTTCCTGCGACCATCTGTCTGGCTCCCTGGATGGATCAGCTGAGAGCCATCGGGACGATCTCGGCACTCGCTCTTGGACCTCTCGATCCACTGCTGCGCGGCCTCAGGGCTACTCGAGCCCTGAAGGTTGATCCTGATCAAGGTTCCGCGCGCCGTAGCCGCCACTCGCAGCTGCTCGATCTCCCTGGCCTGACGATCCGACAGGACGTTGCCCTTCTTGATCAGCCTCATGATCAAGTCGTCTTTGAGACCACTCACGCGCAGGACTTTGGCTCTCATGATCTGCTTCACGTCGACTACGAGAAACGCGTTGGAAAGCTCGTGCTTCGCTCCTCCGTCGCGTCGGGCTGAACGAGGCTCCGTGCCAAGTCCCTGTGTACTTATGGTCTTGACCTCCGTGTCAGTCCGCGTAGCCAGGTAGACGGCGGCGTCTCCAGGCGCGGGGTCTGGCAAGCTCCAATGCGTTTGGGCGATGTGTTGCCTGACTCGGCCTGTCAGGCCGCATCCCTGGAAGGTTTGCGCACGGCCGTGCACCTCTTCGGCGTTTGGCGTCTGGACTGGTGTCTCGCCCACCTGCCTGCGCACTCCAAGTCCGAGGCCTGGCCTGGGACAGTGAGGGCGTGCAAGGCCCAATGGGATGTCCATGAGCGTTCCGTGGGGCGGAGGGCCACACACAGCGTAGTTTGTCAAGGTTCCGCGTCTTCGCGCCGGGGCGGCTCGGATATCGGCACCTGTTTTTTGTGTGTGTTTTTGATGTGGTTGTTTGTGTTTCTGTGTTACGTATTTTGTGTTTTTTTGATGTCGGCACCTGTTGTGCACATACTTGCCACCAGGGGCCTTGCGGAGCGAGCTCTTGCGTAGGTACTGCAGGTCCGTGCCGTGTCGACCCTGGCGTTGGTTCCTGACACCGCGCTGGATCGTTCAACCTTGAACGATCGGCCGTCTCCGCAACGTCCGATCGTTCAACATCGACCAATTCTGGGCCGCCGTCGGCGTTCAACCTTGAACGTCGGCGGCGGGGTCGCCGCCGGTCGACACGACGCGAACCTACCGTATCTTCTGGGATACGGCACGCGGGGGAGTCTGGTCACCGCTCGGCGGACTCGGGCGTTGGCAGTGGCAGCAAGGGGGGGGACCGTGCCCTCCGCTGCTGGCCAACGCTGACGCAACCCCTCCACCAGCTTCCTCCGGTGGTTAGCTTTGAGGTCTTGCTCGTTGAGGTGAAAGGAGGAGGAGGAACGAGGAAGGAAAATGGAGGAAGGAGGAAGGAGGGAGGAGGGAGGGAGGGAGGAGGAGGAGGAGGAGGAGGGAGGAAGCAGGGAGGAGAGCGGCCCATCACACCAATTCCCCTGGCTGGACGCTCTGGCCCGAGAGGCGGTCACGAAGGACGGGCTCGCCTGGCGATGTTGTCAGCTCCCTGGCCGTGGGTCCGTAAGTTTCCTGCCATCGACGAAGAGAGACAGAGAGAGAGAGAGCGAGAGATAAGGAAACATCTAGAGAGAGAGATACAAAAAAAAGAGAGACAGACAGACAGACAGACAGACAGACAGACAGACAGACAGACAGACAGACAGACCGACAGACAGAGCGACCGACAGGCCGACCGACCGACAGACAGACCGACAGACAGACAGACCGACAGACAGACAGACAGACAGACCGACTGACCGACAGACACACACACACAGACACACACACACACACACACACACACACACGGCGGGTTTTTCTTTCCGTCGCAGCGCGGCAGAAGCGACCCGCACGCGCGCTCCAGCAGCCCGGGGCGCGAGGCAAGGTCGTCAGCCCGCAGCAGGAGGAGGGGCAGGCCGACACGCACCACGGAGAGACGCACGGGCAGACCGACAGCCGGGCAGATAGGCCGGCAGGCAGACGGGCAGGCGGGCAGACGCACGGACGGGCGGGCGGGCGGACGGACAGACAGAGAGAGAGAGGCTGCGGGGGGGGGGGGGCGCCGGGGGACGACGGGGCGGCGCGGCGAGCCCGCGGAGAGGAGCAGGGGCGAGGGCAGCGGGGGCCGGCAGGAGCGCGGCGGGGCGTCCGCGGGGCAGGGGGCGCCAGTCGACCGCAAGACTGCCGCCCGCTCACCGCAGGACGGCGGCGCCGCGGCGGCCGCACCCTCGCAGGCTCGACCTCCTGCGGCGCCGCGGCGCCGCCACAGGGGGGGGCACGCGCCTGTCCGCGGCGGCGGCGGACGGGGGGGGAGGAAGGAGGAGGAGGAGGAGGAGGAGGAGAACCAGTGCAAACCCAAGACTTCTCGACGAGGCTAGAGCTTACCCTCCCACCACGCCCCCTCGCCAGAAGCCCCTACAAAGATTCATTCCCACGGAAGGAAGTGCCCCGTTGAGACACGTCCATTTGAAGATCCGCGTGCCAAGACACCATGTTCATGACTTCGACGCCACGAATCACTTTGAATGCTGCGTCCTGACGGTCCTGTGACGGTCCTGACTCGTGCCAGCCCTTCCTGGGGCATCAACACAAAGAATCAACTCAACTGTTGCATTCTGACAATTGTGAACCGCTCCAAAACACTATCTGTGACACGTCAACCAAAAATCAATGAAATGCTTGCAAATTTCTGGAACGAGTGCGCGCGGCGTTTCAGCGAGAGACACATTTTGAAAACGAACCGCCCTCAATCCGTGAAGCTCTTGCAAAATGTTAAAACGAATGTGCCCAGCGCTAAAGCGAGAGCCACATTTTGAAAACGAATCGCCCTCAGTCCGTGAAGTGATCGCAAAATGTTCAAATGAATATGCGCGGCGCTAGAGAGAGAGAGAGAGCCACATGTTGAAAACGACCTGTCCCCAATCCGCCAATCGTTTGCAAAAATGTGACAACTATCACACGCGGCGCTGAGGCGAGAGCCACATTTTGAAAACAACCTGCCCTCCGTCCGCAAAGCTCCTGCATTGCTTTTGAAGCGAGTGCGCGCGGCGCTGAGGCGAGAGCCACATGTTGGAAGCGACCCGCCCTCCATCGACGAAGCTGCTGCCAGCTTCCACGCTTGAGGCTCCAGCAGAACGCCCAGCCCACCCTTCCGACTGGCCTCGGCGTGCGACAGAGAACTAGGGGGAAAACAAACCTACCTCGCTTTTGACCACCCTCGCTTCCAAGAGATACCAAACGACGTCAAATTGCAGCCTGTGCTGGTCAGGCCGCTTGACGAGGAAGAGCGTGGTATGGCTTGGTTTTGCCTGGAAGCGAAAGCGGGGTAGGTAATTCACGCTCTGAAGAACGACTAATTCTTTAGGAGAACCGCGCGCCGCAGCGGGCATCGCGGCGGCTGCTTCTCGGCGCTCTGCTCGGGCTCCGGGGCCGTGGCCGGGCCCTGGGGCCGTCACGGGCCGAACCAGGGCCCCAGGACAGCCTCGGGCCCCGGGCCCCGGGGGCGGTCCTGAGGGAGGGCCCACGTCGTCGTCGTCGTCGTCGTCGTCGTCGCAGTCGTCGTCGTCGTCGTCCTCGCCGTCGTCATCGGCGGCGGCGGCGGTGGGCGTCGTCGTGGTCGTCGGCGACGTCGTCGTCCTCGTCGTCGGCGGCGGCGGGCGTCGTCGTCGTTGTCATTGGCGGCGTCTGCGGCGGCGGAGTCGTCGTCATCGTCGTCGTCAGCGTCATTTTCGACCTCGTCGGCGGCGGCGGCGGCAGGCGTCGTCGTCGTCGTCGGCAGCGGCAACGGCGACGGGCGTCGCCGTCGTCATCGCCGTCGTCGTCGGCGGCGACGTCGTCGGCGTCGTCGACAGCGGCGGCGGCAGCGGCGGAGTCGGCGACGTCGTCGTCGCCGGCGACGTCGTCCTCGTCGTTGTCGGCGGCGACGGGCGTCGAAGTCGTCGTCGTCGTCGTGGGCGTCGTCGTCGTCGTCTTCGCCGTCGGCGGCGGCGGCGGCGGCGGCGGGCGCCGTCGTGGTCGTCCTCGTCGTCGTCGTCGTCGTCGTCGCCGGCGGCGGCGGCGGGCGTCGTCGTCGTCGTCGGCGTCGTCGTCGGCGGCGGCGGCGGGCGCCGTCGGCGTCGTCGGCGTCGGCGTCTTCGTCGTCGTACTCGTCGCAGGCGGCGGCGACGGTTATCGTCGTCGGCGGGTGTCGTGGTCGTCGTCGGCGTCGGCGTCGTCGGCGGCGGCGGGCGTCGTCGACGTCGTAGGCGCCGCCGTCGTCATCGTCGTCGTCGGCGGCGGCGGCGTGCGTCGTCGTCGTCCTCGTCGCTGGCGGTGACAGCGTCGTCCTCGTCGTCGTCGTCGGCGTTGTCGTCGTCCTCGTCGTCATCGGGGTCGTCGTCGCCGTCGTCGGCGTCGTCGTTGTCCTCGTCGCCGGCGGCGGAAGCGGCGGGCGTCGTCGTGATCGTCGCCGTCGGTGACGCCGTCGTCGTCGTAATCGTCGGCGTCGTCGTTGTCGTCGTCTTCGGCGGCGGCGGGCGTCGTCGTCATCGTCGTCGTCGTCGGTGGCGGCGGCAGCGGAGGCGGCGGGCGTCGTCGTCATCGTCGCCGTGGTCGTCGTCGTCCTCGTCGTCGGCGGCGGCGGCGAGCGTCGTCGTCGTTGTCGGCAGCGGGGGCAGCGTCGTCGTCGACAACGGCGACATCGTCGTCCTCGTCGTCGGCGGAGGTGGGCGACGCCGTCGTCGACATCGTCTTCGTTGTCGTCGTCGTCATTGTCGTCGGCGGCAGCGGCAAGCGTCGTCGTCATCGTCGTCGTCGGCGGCGGCGGCGACGGCGGCGTCGGCGGCGTCGTCGTCGTCGTCGTCGCCGGCGGCGGCGGGCGTCGTCGTCGGCGTCGTCGTCGTCCTCGTCGTCGGCGGCGGCGGCGGCGGGAGTCGTCGTCGTCGTGTCGGCGATAGTGGCGTCGGCGGCGGCGTCCGGCGTTGTCGTCGTCGTTGGCGGCGTCGTCGTCGTCGGCGGCGGCAAGCGTCGTCGTCGTCGGCGGCAAGTCCCGGGGGCCCACGTCGTCGTCGGCGGGCGTCGTCGTCGTCGTCGTCGTCGGCGGCGGCGGCGGTGGCGGCGGGCGTCGGCGTCGTCGTCGTCGGCGGCGGCGGCGTCCTCGTCGTCGGCGGAGGCGGCGGCCGCAGGCGTCGGCGTTGGCGAGCGTTGTTGTCGTCGACATCGTCGTCGTCGTCGGCGTCGGCGGCGGCGGCGGGCTTCGTCGTCGTCGTCGTCGTCAGCGTCAGCGGCAGCGGCAGCGGCGGGCGTCGTCGTTCTCGTCCTCGTCGTCGGCGGCGGCGGCGGGCGTCGTCGGCGTCACTGTCGTCGTCGTCGTCGTTGTTGTCGGCGACGGCGGCGGGCGTCGTCGTCGTCGTCCTCGTCGTCGGCGGCGGCGGCGTCGGCGGCGACAGTGGGCGTCGTCGTCGTCGGCGGCGGCGGCGGGGTCGTCGTTGTCTCGGTGGCGACGGCGGTGGACGTCGTCGTCGTCGGCGTCTTCGCCGTCCTCGCGTCGGCGGCGCGCGGGCGTCGTCGTCGTCGTGTGGTTGTCGTCGTCGTTGTCGGCGACGGCGGGCGGGCGTCGTCGTCGTCGTCCTCGTCGTCGGAGGCGGCGGCGTCGTCGGCGGCGACAGCGGGCGTCGTCGTCGTCGTCGGCGGCGGCGGGCGTCGTCGTCGTTATCGGTGGCGACGGCGTGGACGTCGTCGTCGTCGGCCTCGTCACCATCCTCATCATCGACATCAACGGCAAGCGTCATCATCAGCGAATGTCGTTGCCGTCGTCGTCGTCCTCGTCATCGTCGTCGTCGTCGGCGGGCGTCGTCGTCGTCGGCGTGGTCGTCGTCGTCCTCGTCGTCGTCGGCGGCGGCGGCGGGCGTCGAGGTCGTCGGCGACGACGTCGTCGTCGACATCGGCGTAGTCGTCGTCTTCGTCGTCGGCTGCGGCGGGCATCGTCGCCGTCAGCATCGTCGTCGTCGGCGGCGGGCGTCGTCGTCGTCGTCGGCGTCGTCGTCGACGTCCTCGTCGTCGGCGGCGGCGGCGGCGGGCATCGTCGGCGGCGCCGTCGTCGTCCTCGTCGTCGTCGGCGGCGGCGTCGTCAGCGGGCGTCGTTGTCGATATCGTCGCGGTCGTCGTCGTCGTTGTCGTCGTCGGCGGCGGCGGCGGGCATCGTCGGCGGCGCCGTCGTCGTCCTCGTCGTCGTCGTCGGCGGCGGCGTCGTCAGCGGGCGTCGTTGTCGATATCGTCGCGGTCGTCGTCGTCGTTGTCGTCGTCGGCGGCGGCGGGCATCGTCGTCGTCGGCGGCGGCGTCGTTGGCGTCGTCGTCGTCATCGGCGGCGGCGAGCGTCGTCGTCGTCATCGGTAATGTCGCGGTCGTTGTTGCCGTCGTCGTCGTCGGCGGCGGCGGGCGTCATCATCGTCGTCGTCCTCGGCGTCGTCGTCGGCGTCCTCTTCAGCGGCGGCGGCGGTGGACGTCGTCGTCGTCGTCGGCGTCGGCGGCGGTCGTCGTCGTCGTCGTCGTGGTCGTCGTCGTCGTCGTCGGCGGCGGCGGCGGGCAAGGTCGTCGTCGTCGGCGTCGTCGGAGTCGTCCTCGTCGTCGACGGCAGCGGTTGTCGTAGTCGTCGTCGTCGGCGTCGTCGTCGTCATCGGCGGCGGCGGCGGCGGGAGTCGTCGTCGTCGTCTGTGGCGGCGACGTCTGCGGGCGTCGTCGTCGGCGGCGTCGTGCTCGTCGCCAGCGGCAGGGGCGGGCGTCGTCGTCGGCGGCTGCGCCGTCGTCATCGTCGTCGTCGTCGACGGCGGCAGGCGTCGTCGTCAACACGGCCGTCGGAGTCGTCGTCGTCGTCGTCGTCGCGTCGCGTCGTCGTCGACGTCGGCGTCGTCGTCAGCCGCAGCGTCGTCGTCGTCGGCGGCGGGCGTTGCCGTCGTCGTCGTCGTCGTCGTCGTCGGCGGCGGCGGCGGCGGCGTCGTCGTCGTCGTCGTCGTCGTCGTCGGCGGTGGCGGCGGCGGCGGCGTCGTCGTCGTCGGAGTCGTCGTCGTCGTCGTCTTGGTCGTCGGCGGCTGCGGGCGTCGTCATGGTCATCGTCGGCGCCGTGGTCGCCGTTGTCGTCGTCATCGTCGTAGTCGTCGTCAGCGGCGTAGTCGTCGTCAGCGGCGTCGTCGGCGGCGGCGGCGGCAACCGTCGTCGTCGTCGTCGTCATCGGCGTCGTGGTCGCCGTTGTCGTCGTCATCGTCGTAGTCGTCGTCAGCGGCGTCGTCGTCGTCCTCGTCGCCAGCAGCGGCAACCGTCGTCGTCGTCGGCGTCGTGGACGACGTTGTCGTCGTCGTCGTCGTCGTCGGCGTCGTCCTCGCGGAAGCGGGGGCGGGCGTCGTCGTCGTCGTCATCGTCGTCATCGTCGGCGGCGGCGGCGGGCGTCGTCGTCGTCGTCGGCGGCGGCGGCGGCGCTGGGCGTCGTCGCCGTCGTCCTCGTCGTCCTCCTTCGTCGTCGTCGTCGAAATCGGCGTCGTCGTCGTCTTCGGCGGCGGCGGCGTCGTTGTCGTCGTCGTTGTCGTTGTCGTCGTCGGCGGCGGCGTCGTCGGCGGCGGCGTCGTCCTCGTCGCCGGCGGTAGGGGCGGACGTCGTCGTCGTTGGCGGCGCCGTCGTCGTCATCCACGTCGTCATCGACGGCGGCGGGCGTCGTCGTCGTCAACACGGTCGTCGTCGTCGTCGTCGTCGTCGCGTCGCATCGTCGTCGACGTCGGCGTCGTCGTCGTCATCGGCAGCGTCGTCGTCGTCGACGGCGGGCGTTGCCGTCGTCGTCGTCGTCGTCGTCGGCAGCGGCGGCGTCGTTGTCGCCGTCGTCGTCTTCGTCGTCCGCGGCTGCGGGCGTCGTCGTGATCATCGGCGTCGTCGTCGTCGTCGTCGGCGGCGGCGGCGGCAACCGTCGTCGTCGTCGTCGTCATCGGCGTCGTGGTCGCCGTTGTCGTCGTCATCGTCGTCGTCGTCGTCAGCGGCGTCGTCGTCCTCGTCGCCAGCAGCGGCAACCGTCGTCGTCGTCGTCGACGCCGTGGTCGCCGTTGTCGTCGTCATCGCCGTTATCGTCGTCGTCGTCGTCATCGTCGTCGTCGTCGTCGCCGTCGTCGTCGTCGTCGTCGCCGTCGTCGTCGTCGTCGTCGTCGTCGCCGCCGTCGTCGTCGTCGTCGTCGTCGTCGTCGCCGACGTTGCCGTCGTCGTCGCCGTCGTCGTCGTCGTGGTCGTCGGCGGCGGCGGCGTCGTCGCCGTCGTCGTCGTCGGCGGCGGCGGGCGTCGCGGGCCTCGGCCAGCTCAGCAGCACGGGATGCCCTCCGAGCCGGCCTGCGGGGGCCGCCGGGCTGGGGCCGACGGCGGGCCCGGCGGCCCCGCCCGGCGAGGGAGCCAGCGGAGGAGGAGGAGGAGGAGGAGGAGGAGGGGGAGGAGGAGGAGGAGGAGGAGGAGGAGAAATAGGGGGAGTAGGAGGAGGAGAGGAGGAGGGAGGAGGCGGAGGAGGAGGAGGAGGAGGAGAGGAGTTAGGAGGAGGAGGAGGCGGAGGAGGCGGGGGAGTCGGGAGGGAAGGAGGGGAGGAGGGGAGAGAGGGAGAGAGGGAGAGGAGGGGAGGGGAGGGGAGGGGAGGGGAGGGGAGGAGGAGGGGAGAAGGAGGAGGGGGACGAGGAGAAGGAGTTGAGTCAGGAGGAGGTGGAGTCAGGTGTGCAAGTTTTTGTTTGGGGAAAAGGGGAGGATGGGAGGTGAGGAAGAGGACAAGGAGGAGGAGGAGGAGGAGGAGGAGGAGGATGAGGAGGAGGAGGAGGAGGAGGAGGAGGGAGGAGGAGGAGGCGGAGTAGGAGGAGGAGGAGGGAGGAGGAGGGGAGTAGGGAGGGAAGAGGAGGAGGGAGAGAGGGAGAGTGGGAGAGAGGGGAGGGGAGGGAGAGGGGAGGGGAGGGGAGGGAGGCAGGAGCGAAGGGGGACGAAGGAGAGTGAGGTTGAGTCAGGAGGGAGGTGGAAGTCAGGTGTGGAGCTGAGGAGGAGGAAATGTGAGGAAGAGTGAAGGAGGAGGAGGAGGAGGAGGAGGAGGGAGGAGGAGGAGGAGGAGGAGGAGGAGGAGGAGGAGGAGGAGGAGGAGGAGGAGGGAGGAGGACCAGAGTAGACCAAAGATGTATCAGCGATGTTGCAGTGCGCCCTCCCGTCCAAACTCCCCTCCTCACGAGTCCCTTTCAAGCATTCCTCTCCGCTGCAGGAAGCGTTCCCTTGAGAGGCCAGCACCCTGCCAGCCTGTCATTCGGGTGAGAGCCCCGTTTTGGAAAGGAACTGCCTCACATCCTCCTCCTCCTCCTCCTCCTCTTCCTCCTCTCATCCTCCTCCTCCTCCGTCCTCAGCCTCATCAATCCATCACCTACCGCTTCCCCCTTCACCCTCTCCCCATACCCCTTCCCCTCCTCCCCATCCCCCTCCCCCTCCCCCTCCTCCTCCTCCTCCTCCTCCTCCTCCTCCTCCTCCTCCTCCTCCTCGCGCTTACTCGGGAATGCGAATCAATTGAACACCCACTTCAACGAGCTGTCCGACAAACTCCTCATTTTGAACCAGGGCTGCCCCCATCCGTGCCATCGTTTTGCACACACTTGCCCTTCTTGTCATGAGCTTGAAGGAAGTCTCTCAAGCGAGACCCCGCTTTGAACCACCTTTTACTCGTGAAACTGCTAAGTACATGTGCTGAAGCTGTTGATCTTAACATTCCAGGAAGCCTGACGAGGCAGCCCCGTTTCGAAAAGAATCGTCCTCCATTCTTTCTGCAGGTTCGAACGATTACGCGCGACGCTAGGGCGAGAGCCTCAGTTTGAAAACGCCCCCTACCCCTCCATCCCTGCAACTGTTGCAAACTGGTTAAACGAACGTGCGCGGCGCTAAAGCCAGAACTCCATCTTGACAAAGGCCCCACTCCATCCTTCTTGTTGCAATTTTGTAAGACGAATGTGCGCGGCGCTACAGCGAGAACCACACGTTACAAACGACCCCTGCTCCACCCGTGTAACCCTCGCGATTTTCACGCTCAAGGATCAAAAGCGGTGACGAAGCCCGGAGCGAAACGCCAAGCCCGCCCTACCGACACGCCTGGGGGTGCGACGGGGAGCAGGGGCAGGGAGAATGAAGAGGGAGGGGGAGGAGGCCAGGGGAAGGAGGGAGCAGGGGCGAGGGAGAGAGGGAGGGGGAGGGGGACGGGGGAGAGAAGGGAGCGGAGAAACGGGAACGGGGAACGGGGGAAAGCGTGGACAGCAGGGAGCCTGCCCGCACAGTCCTCCGTTCCCACCTCCCCCTTCTCCGCTCCCTCTCCTTCTCCCCCATCCCCCTATCCCCTATCCTGCGCCCACCTTTCGAGAACGCGTTTGTCCTTCTGCTCCACACCACTGGCACGCACGGCAGCCATCCCTGTGCTTCCGAACCTGCTGCGCCGCGAGGAAGCAGCAGTGGGGAAGGATGCAGGCTGAAATGCGCACCACCTCCTGCACCCCTCCCCGCACGTCCAGCTGGTCAGGCTGGAGGTCGTCGTCTCTGCCGGCGGTGCCCACGTCGCCTCTCCAAGCCCTCCCTCCCCCGAACTCCGACGTCGTGAGTTTTGTCACCAAGTGGATCCCCGCAGATCTAAACCCCTTCCCAGGGACCGACTTTTCACCCCAAGTCGTTTTTGGGACGGCCTCGGGGCTCGGCGAGGGCCAAAGCCGAAACTTGTACAATGGCAAGAATTGGGTGTCTCTCTCTCTCTCTCTCTCTCTTACATCCCCTCCCTCCCTGCTTGGGTACTAGGTGTAAGCATGATCCCAAAGCTCCGATCAAGCCCCGAAAGAAGAACTGCTGCTACTCCGGTATCCTTGAAGGTGCTCACTGGCTGGCTCTGTCTATCCCTCCCGGGTCGTACCGGCGCGCGCCGTATCCCTCCTCGGGTTCGCCCTGACGGGGGAAGGAGCGGTAATGAGCAGAGAGAACGACGGTATATCCCTCACAGTGCCAGTGCCTGGACGGAGTGGGCGTGTTAGAACCTGGGCTTTCACGGGAACGGAGAGAGCACTTCAGGAACTTGCCTAGTGGGCTCACGGCACCGTTCACTCTTGGGAGCTTTGGCGTCAGGAGCTTTTTCAAGTCACCGTTCGCTCTCTGGAGCTTTGGTGTGAAGGGTTTTTTTCACGCCATTGCTCGCTCTTGGAAGCCTTGGCGTTAAAAACTTGTTCCATTACCGTCCGTTCACGGGAGCCATGGTATGAAGAGCTGATTATGTCACCGTTCGCTCTTGGGACCCTGGGAGTTACGAGCTGCTTACGTCACCGTTCGCTCTTGGGAGCCTCGGCGTAAAGAGCTGTTTACGTCATCGTTGGCGCTTGAAGCTTTGGCATTCAGAGCTTTCTGCGCAACTGCTCGCTGTGGGGACCCTTGGCGTGTGAAGTTTGCTACGGCGCCGGCTCGTGCAAGCAGGAGGCTCCACTTACCTGGTGCTCTTGGGAGCCTTAACGTCAAAGCTGCGTCCGTCATTTGGCCGTACCGACGGGGGGTCCTCTGGGGCCCCTTTTCGGTGTCTTGGGGCCCACGTGGGCCATTCTAGGGCCCTCGTGTCTTGGAGGGCTTGGCCCGACTGGGGGCCCTCTTGGGGCCCTCTTACGCCCTCTTGGCGGCCTCTTCCTAACCTAGGGGCGCGCTCTTGGGAGCTTTTGGAAAACCTCTGGGGCCCTTCTGGAGCAGTCTTGGAGTTTGGGATGGCCGTCTTGGGGCCCACTTGGGCGGTCCTGGTTGGGAGCCTCCTGGCCCGTCTTGGGGCAACCTCGGAGGCCGTCACGTCTTCCCCCCTCCTTTTCCTCCTCTTTGTCGTCCTCCTCCTCATCCTCCTCCTCGTGCTCCTCCTCCTCCTCCTCCTCGTCCTCCTCCTCCTCGTCCTCCTCCTAATCCTCCTCTCCTCCTCCTACCTCCTCCTACTCCTCCTCCTCCACCCCTCCTCCTCCTCCTCCCGACTTCTCTCCTCCTCCTCCTCCTCCTCCTCACCCCCTCATCAGCATCATCATCATCATCACCATCCGCATCCTCACCTCATCCTCATCCTCTCCTATCCTCATCAGCATCAGCATCAGCATCAGCATCAGCATCATAATCATCATCATATCATCATCATCATCATATCATCATCATCCTCATACATCATCCATCATCATCATCATCATCATCATCATCGTCATCATCATCATCATCATCCTCAGCATCAGCATCATCAGCAGCATGAGCAGCAGCGCCACCAGAATCAGCACAGCATCAGCAGCTCGCCAGCATCAGCCAGAGCATAATCCACCATCACCATCATCATTCATCATCATCATCATCATCATCATCAGCATCAGCATCATCATCATCATAGTCAGCAGCAGCAGCATCAGCATCAGCATCAGCATCATCAGTATAGATCATCATCGTCATCATCAGCAGCATCATCATCAACAGCATCATCAGCATCAGCATCATCATCATCATCAGCAGCAGCATCATCAACATCGTCATCATCATCATCATCATCAACATTAGCATCATCATCATCCTCATCCTCATTTTAATCCTCATCCTCATCAGCATCATCATCAACATCGGCATCATCAGCATCATCATCAGCATCAGCGTCATCATCCGCATCAGCATCATCATCATCACCACCATCAGCATCATCAGCATCAGCATCACCATCATCATCAGCAGCAGCAGCCAGCAGCAGCATCATCAGCACTACCAGCCTCGTCGTCGTCATCATCATCAGCATCAGCATCAGCATCGTCAGCAGCAGCAGCATCATCACCAGCATCATCAGCATCTGCATCATCAGCATCGTCATCATCGTCATCATCGTCATCATAATCATCATCAGCAGCATTATCACCAGCATCATCGTCATCAGCATCAGCATCGGCATCATCATCCGCAGTGTCAGCATCATCAGCGTTGTCAGCATGACCAGCATCATCATCTGCATGATCATCATCATCATCATCATCGTCATCATCATCATCATCATCATCATCATCATCATCAGCAGCAGCAGCATCATCATCAGCAGCAGCAACAGCATCATCATCAGAAACAGCATCATCAGCAGCAGCATCATAAGCAGCATCATGAGCACCATCAACACCACCATCATCAGCAGCATCGTCGTCATCATCGTCGTAATCATCACCCGAATCAGCATCAGCAGTACCCGTAGTCATCATCAGCATCATCATCATCATCATCATCATCATCATCATCATCATCATCATCATCATCATTATCATCATCATCATCATCTTCATCTTCAGCACCATCATCATCATCAGAATCACCACCATCATCAGCATCATCGTCATCAGCATCATCATCAGCATCATCATCATCATCCTCATCACCATCATCAGCGTCAGCGTCCTCGTCCGAATCATCATCATCACCACGACCACAAACACCGTCGCCACCACCACCATCATCATCATCATCATCATCATCAGCAGCACCATCATCATCGTCATCATCCTCACCACCATCATCACCACCACTACCACTACCACCACCACCACCACAAACATCATCATCGTCATCAGCATCAGCAGCAGCATCATCATCGCCATCATCATCACCGTCCGCATCCTCATCATCCTCATCCTCCCTCTCCCTCCTCCTCGATCGTACTACAGTCGCAAGCGCTTCGGCAGCGCTTCGAATTACGTTTCGCTTCCTTCTCCTAATCCTCCTCCTTCCTCTTAACCGATGACCGAGGCGCCATGGGCACTCATCGGAAGAAGGGGAGCTGACCCATACGAGATCTGGGTCGCCCCATTCGAACTCCCAAACCTGGGGCCAAAGGAGACTCATCGGCGGCTCTCCGACGTGCTTCGCGGAGCTGAGTTTCGAGCGCAAGACGGGCCTCTTCGAGGCCCTCTTCGTTGAGACCGACTTTCGCAAGCAAAGACATTCCGCTCGAGCCAGGGTCCCCCGATCCCAGTCGTGGGAAGTGTCTCGGGCACCGGTGGCTGACACAGGCGCGCGTTGGGCGCCAGCAGGCAAATAACTGCCTGCGGGGACGGGGGCGGCCACTGCGCAACCGTCCAGCCACTGTCTTGGGCGGACCCACAGGGACACGTCAGCTCGGACGCTCGCTTCTTCTGAGGACCGAGTGTGATCGTGGGGGGCGCCCCCTCACAGGGACGAACCAAGGACGAGATGCCACCCCAGGCGTACCCCCCACAAGAAGGACATGCAAGCACTGTCTGGCTCTTGTCGGGCCCAGGCCCAGGCGGGAGCCCCGAAGCCATGTAGACAGGTGCCTGCACCAGGCTTCATATAACCCCAGGAAGCATTTAAGAAACCCCCCGGCGATATCTTAGCACCGCATTTTTATTCGATATTCCGAGGGGCCGAAATAACCGCACGATAGGTTTAGCACCCGGACACACAACAAATTCGCGGAGGCAGGAGAGGAGGAGGCGGAGGAGGAGGAGGGCTCCTGGTGGAGGATGAGGAGGAGGAGGAGGAGGAGGAGGAGGGCTCCTGGTGCCAGGTAACGCTTCCAGGGTGCAGAAGGGTTATCGATTTGCCGGAAGGGGGGGGGGGGGGGTTCTTAAATGCTTCCTGGGGTTATGCTGAGCTCTTCTGTGTCAGCTTCAGTGAGAGGCCTGCTCTGCCGCTGTGGTCGGCTGGCTCACGGCCTTCTGGCACCAGTGCCGTCCGTCCCCTCCCCCCCTGCCCGACCCCGCCACTGCCCCCCTGCGTGGCGGCCCACTGGGCCACCACCTTGACCAGTTGGCCAATGGTCTCGAGCCCTCCACCCTCCATCCTGAGCCCCCCCCCCTCCCTCCCTCGCTCCCCCCCTCCTCCATCCCTCGCCCCCCGCCCCCCTCGATCCCCCTTTTCCCTCGCTCCTCCCTCGCTCCTCCCTCGCTCCGCCCTCGCTCCGCCCTCGTTCCTCCCTCGCTCCCTCGTTCTTCCCCCGCTCCCTCGCTGCTCGCTCGCACCCTCGCGATTCTCCCCTGTGGTGTGGGTGCGGGGGGGGGCTGGCGCAGGAGCCTCCGCCGCGAGCGCGGGAGCTGGCGCGGCGGGGCCCGCGGCCGGCCGGCCGCACAGCGGGCACAGGCAGCTGTGCTGCTCCAGCCACTGGGCGGGAGAGGGGAGGCGCATCACTCAGCCTCCCCCGCATATTCCTGCGTTCCTCTCCTCCTTTTTCTCCTCCTCCTCCTCCTCCTCCTCCTCTCCTCCTCCTACGCCTCCTCCTCCTCCGTCCTCCTCCTCCTCATCCTCCTCCTCCTCCTCCTCTTACTCCTCCTCCTCCTCCTCCCTCTCCTCATCTCCTCCTCCGCCTCCTCCTCATTCCTCCTCCCCCTCTTCACCCCGCCTCTTCCTCCCTCTCCTCCTTTCCTCCTCCTCATCAGCAGCATCATCACCAGCATCATCATCATCATGCCATGCCTAATCATCATCATCATCAGCATCATCATCACATTATATCATCATCATCATCCTCATCATCCTCATCATTCATCATCATCAATTCATCATCTCATCATCTCATCATCATCATCATCAATTCATCAATCATCATCATCATCATCCTCATCATCAACATCATCATCATCTCATTCATCATCATCATCATTCATCATCATCATCAACACCACCAACCACCACCTATCATCATCATTCATTCATCATCACATTCATCACCATCATCTATCAGTCCTAGCTGGCGCGGGGGTCATCATCACCACATCACATCATATATCATCATATCAGAAGCATCATCCATCATCATCCTCATCCTCATCATCATAGCATCAGCATAATCAGCATCATAATCATCTCATCATTCATCTCATCCTCCTCTTCATCATCATCATCAGCATCATCATCATCATCCTCATCATCATCATCATCATCATCGTCATCAGCATCATCATCATCACCATCATCACCATCATCATCAACATTATCATCATCATCATCATCATCCTCATCCTCATCCTCATCCTCATCCTCATCCTCATCCTCATCCTCATCCTCATCCTCATCCTCATCCTCCTTCTTCTCCTCCTCCCCGCTGACCCCAAGAAGGTCCCGAGAAAGCCCTATGCAGGCCCCAAGCATGTGCCACGAAGGCCCAAACATGCACACCCTTCGGAGCAGCTGTTCCAATGCAGGTTTCTACACTTCCCTGGTCCAGGCAACTCGCCTGGCGATCGTTTCTGGACGGGCTGGCGGGGATACTTTTTAGTCAGCGGCTGCAGGCGAGCGCGCCAGCGGCGAGTCCAATCAAAGCGGGGCACGCAACGACGAATTAACCTAAAGCGGCGGGGCGGAGCCTCACGCAGCACCTCAGCGGGGGGCCGGCGAGTGGAAGGGGCTGGCTGTAGCTGAATACCAATACTCATATAGCTCAACGACTACAGAATTGAATTACATACGAATTGAAAAATCAAGTAAATTTTTATTTGGTGTGTTTTTGTTCACGATGGGGAAGGCTGGAAAATATGATGCTGATGAATGGGGGTGGGCGATGCGAGAGATCCGAAGACATGTGAGGCGGGATCGAACCAAGGAGGATACGATTGAGAATGATGATGTGCCAGAGGGACATTAGAAGAGTAGGGGAAGGACGGCGCCGACGGTCGGCATGGCTGGAGTGGCGCGTGGGAACCACGCCCGCCTCATGTCGCAGCAAGCAACTGCGGCAACGTCGCCCATCGAGGCTGCATGTGGTCCAGGCTCGTCCGTGAGATTTTGAACTTTGTGTGAGGCCACAATCCTGAACATTTCGTTGGCTGCGAAAAACAAAACAAAACAGCAATAACATGGGCGCGGGCACCTCCTTATTCCCCCTCCCTAAGTAAGAGAAGAGTAGACAACGAGCGCATCACCGCTAGAGTATGCACATTATAGAAATAAAGCAGGGTACCGATACGCGTCACAGAGCAGCAGACTGGACGTAATCTCCATAGGGTAGGAATAGACCAGAGAAAACACGAGAGTTAGTGTATGCGTCGAGCAAGTTTGTTCCAGTAAAGCGGAAGGTGAATCGAGTACGACTGGCTCCTGAGCAACGAAGCGCGAAACCCACATGAGCACCGACGAGTACTCCAGAACAGGAAAGAGTCATGTGAAACCAGTGTATGGCATGTGGTAGTAGGACGACGTAGAGCTGGTATATACTCATCGTGACGAAAAGCCATACCATGTGCAATTGGGAGCGCAGCACTTGTGAACACCCTCCTCGGTGAAACCTCCTACGGGGCAACGCATCGGCAAGTGTCACTGGCGCGTCCCTTTCAGCTCCACATGCGGCTACGAAGCGCGCGCGGGGTGCGCCACAATGCGTGTGTGTGTGTGTGTGGTCTGTGTGTGTTGGTGTGTGTGTGTGTGTGCGTGCGTGCGCGTGTCTGTGTGTGTGTGTTGGTGTGTGTGGTGTGTATAAGTGTGGTGCTGGTGGTGGTGGGTGGTGGTGGTGGTGGCGATGGTGGTGGTGGTGGTGGTGGCATGTGTGTGTGCGCGTGTGTGTGCGTGCGTGTGTGTGTGTGTGTGTTGATGCTGGTGGTCGCGGTGGGTGGGCGGGCGGAGTGAATGGGAGGGTGTGGGGGGAGGGGGCGGGGAGGGGGGGGGCATGCTAACGTCGTCACTTGGGCCTTAGATGGGGCTCCTCATGGGCCACGAGCCGTCTGAGGGGCGCGTCGTAACGGGCGACGCGGGCGCGCGTAAACGTCGCCGTCGGGGCTTCAAGCGAAGCTCCCCGTGGGGCCACGGGACGCGTTAGCGGTGCGCCGTGATGCGTGGCGCGGGTGCACGCAGAGGTCGCCAGTGGAGCTATAGGCGGAGCTCCCTACGTGGCCACGAACCGCGTGAGCGGTGGGCCTTATTGGGGGCGCGGGCGCGTGTATACGTCGGCACTGGGGCCTTACGTGGACCTCCTATGGGGCCGCGGACCGTGCGAAGTGTGCGCCGTAATGAATGGCGCGGGCGCATGTGCACGTCGCAATTGGGGCCTTCGGCGGCGCTCGCTTTGGGGCCATGAACACTGTGACAGGCGCGCCGTCATGGGCGGCGCAAGCGCATGCAAACATCGCCGGTGGTGCCGTGCAGGGAGCTCGCTGCGTGGCCACGAACGGCGCGCGGGTGCGCTGTCATGGGCTGCGCGGGCGTATGTAAACGCCGCCGCTGAGGCCTTCGGTGGGGCACCCTATGGAGCGTCGGCGCATGTAACATCGCCGCTGCGGTCTTGGGTGGAGCTCCCCATGACGGCGCGAAACGTTTGAGGGGTGCGCCGTTGCGGGCGGCGCGGACGCATGTGGACGTCGCCACTGGGTGGATTTGGCGGAGCCCCCCATGGGGCTGCGGGCCGTGTGAGGGGCGCGTCGCCATGGGTGGCGCCGACGTATGTCAACGTCGCCGCGGGGGCTTTACGCGGGGATCCGTACGGGGCCATGAAGCGCGCGAGGGGTGCGCCGCAATGGGCGGCGCGGACGCATGCAGACGTCGCCGCTGGGAACTCGCATGAAATTCCCTACGCAGTCACGAAGCGCGTGGAGGGGCGCGCCGACATTGACGCACGGAGCGCAGGGCAGGGGCGGGATGATTGGGGGGAGGGGGAGGGCGGGAAGTAAGGTGACGCGTGGCGCCGTCGCTTCAGACCGAGGGCCCCAACGCAGAATTGCTTTGGGAACTGATGCAGCGGGGGTTACAGCGGTGTTAGGAAAGCAGGAAAGCAGAGGGCATAGCAGAAGTGCACAAACCTGTTGGAACAAGGGACGGGGTTGGACAGACGCACTGCGGCCCTGGGCTCGCGCGATCGCGACGTAGGCCTTGTGGGCCGACAAGCAACCCGACGCTTCCCAGGCAACGGGGCAGCGCTGTAGGATGCTGCGCCGCGGCGCGTCAACGATGTCTTCCAGCATGGCAATTGCAATCAGAGCCCGTCGGCGAAGAATGGCGAAAGTAGAGCGGGAGTAGCGTCCGATCGGAATATGGATTGCATTGGCAGGGCAAAACCAAACTAGAACCCCCCCCGCCTCCTCCCCCCTCCCGCATGTGCCCCCCCTCCCCCCTTCCCGCTCGCAACGCCCCGCCCGCCGCTGCCCCGCCCCCCCCCGGCAGCCCACCGCCGCTTTCCCGCGCGCGGCCAAGCCCGCGCGCCATCAGGCCCTGTCGGCCACAAGCCAAGCCCAACCATCCCCCTTATCGCCCCCTGCCGCTCGCCCACGGCGCCCGCCCGTATCCGCGGCGCGCCTTGCAATCGCTCGCTGCCCGCCTCTGCACTTCCACGTCGGGCATGCTCGGGGTCGGCCATCGGACGGCGTCACCGCCCCGAAAGGCCCCGCGCCCTCGACCAATCACCCCGGCGCAACATGCGCAACCGCTTGCCCGCCGCAGCCACCCGCTCGCCCGCCTGGGAGGGGGGGGGGGCACGGGGTGCCAAGGCGCACACGTCTGATGTGCCGCCAAGGTTCGCACCGAAATATAATGCGGAAAGGCCCGCTCCGCAAATCGGCGGTGGGAGGGTGGGGGGGGGGGGGGGGGGGGCAACGATCGCGAAGGGGCGGGGGAGTTTACATGCCCGAAAGGTTAAACGAAAACGCCGGGGGGGGGGGGGGGGGGGGAATCTCAAGGACGGAGGGTGGGAAAGGGGAGGGGCTCTGAAGCCATGGCACAAACTGGGAAGGACGGCAGCGGGGGGGGGGAAGGGGGGCGGGCGGGGGGGGGCTTTTGCAAAAATAAGAAGGACGGCGAGGGGGGGGCGATGGGGGGGAATTTTGCACATCTAGGAGACGGCGGGGATTGCGCCAAAATCTACAGGACGGGGGTGAGCGGGGACTTTGCGCAAATCGGACTACAGGCAGAGTCCATTGCACAGGACACGCGACAGGACACAAGACTCTTCCGACGGCAACATGACCTCCCAGAACCACAGGACACAAGGGTGCCCTCTCGGGGCCGCGACCGCGGTCACCCGCGGCCGACCCGCGCCCCCGCGACGGGGGGCCAACGTCGGACAGGGCACCAAGGGTGTCCGACAGGCCGCGCCGCCCACCGCG
Organism: Prorocentrum cordatum; assembly: GCA_963575745.1. Classification (NCBI taxonomy): domain Eukaryota; class Dinophyceae; order Prorocentrales; family Prorocentraceae; genus Prorocentrum; species Prorocentrum cordatum. The sequence continues at coordinate 63,206 of CAUYUJ010019306.1, read as the reverse complement.
CAGAAAAGTAAATCATGATGCGCCGCGCGCGCCCACCTCCCTCTGGGGGCGGTCGCGCGACCTGTCGCCATGGCAGGAGACCAGAGAACATGGGCGCGGACGCGGACGGCGCAAACGAGAGGACGCGCAGACCACCCTCCCGCGGGAGAGCGACCTGTCGCAATGGCAGAAGACCAGAGAACATGGGCGCGGACGCGGACGGCGCAAACGAGAGGACGCGCAGACCACCCTCCCACGGGAAAGCGACCTCTCGCCATGGCAGAAGACCAGAGAACATGGGCGCGGACGCGGACGGCGCAAACGAGAGGACGCGCAGACCACCCTCCCGCGGGAGAGCGACCTGCCTCCATGGCAGGAGACCAGAGAACATGGACGCGGACGCGGACGGCGCAAACGAGAGGACGCGCAGACCACCATTCCGCGGGAGAGCGACCTGTCGCCATGGCAGAAGACCAGAGAACATTGGCGCGGACGCGGACGGAACAAACGATAGGACGCGCGTGGGGACTTCTGTATTGTTCACAATAGAAAAGTCGACATTTCCGTCGGCCTCCTTACAAGCCCACAGAAATTTCAAATTCAGTTTTTGCAATTACATGGCGGCTTCTTTATTGTGGACAATACAGAACTCCTCACGCGCGCGCAGGCGGGGACTTCTGTATTGTTCGCAATAGCAAAGTCGACATTTCCGTCGGCCTCTTTAAAGGGCAACAGAAATTTCAATCTCAGTTTTTCGAATTAAATGGCGGCTTTTCTATTGTGGACAATACCGAACTCCTCACGCGCGCGCGCGTGGGGACTTCTGTATTGTTCACAATAGAAAAGTTGACATGTCCGCCGGCCTCCTTAATGGCCCACAGAAATTTCAAATTCAGTTTCTGGAATTACATGGCGGCTTCTCTATTGTGGACAATACAGAACTCCTCACGCGCGCGCGCGTGCGGGGACTTCTGTATTGCTCACAGCAGAAAAGTCGGCATTTCCGTCGGCCTCCTTAAAGGCCCACAGAAATTTCAAATTCAGTTTTTGCAATGACATGGCGGCTTCTCTATTGTGGACAATACAGAATTCCTCACGCGCGCGCGCGCCCGCACGCGCGGAGCGCGGACGCGCGCGCGTCCGCGCGCGCAGGCGCGTTCGGACTTTCTGTATTGTCCACAATAGAAAAATCTACATTTCCGTCGGCCTCCCTAAAGGGCCACAGAAATTTCAAATTCAGTTTTTGGCATTACATGGCGGCTTCTCTATTGTGGACAATACAGAACTCCTCACGCGCGCGCGCGCTGACGCGCGCGCGCTGACGGGGGAATTCTGTATGGTTGACAATAGAAAAGTCGAGATTGTCGTCTGCCTCCTTGAGGGGCCACAGCAATTTCAAATTCAGTTTTTGGAATAAAATGGCGGCTTCTCTATTGTGCACAATACAGAATTCCTCACGCGCGCGCGCGGACGCGCGCGCGCGCGTGGGGACTTCTGTATTGTCCACAATAGAAAAGTCGACATTTCCGTCGGCCTCCTTACAAGCCCAGAGAAATTTCAAATTCAGTTTTTGCAGTTACAAAATGGCTTTTTCTGTTGTGGGCAATACAGAACTCCTCACGCGCCCGCGCGCGCGGGGACTTCTGTATTGTCCACAAAAGAAAAGTCGACATTTCCGCCGGCCTTCTCAAAGGGCAACAGAAACTTCAAATTCAGCGTTTCGAATTACATGGCGGCTTTTCTATTGTTAACAATACAGAACTCCTCACGCGCGCGCGCGCGTGGGGACTTCTGTATTGTCCAGAATAGAAAAGTCCACGTTTCCGTCGGCCTCCTTAACGGGCCACAGAAATTTCAAATTCAGTTTTTGGAATTACAAGTTTGCTTTTCTATTGTGGACAATACAGAACTCCACGCGCGCGCGTGCGCGTGGACGCGCGCGCGTCCGCGCGCGCGTGGGGACTTCTGTATTGTCCACATTAAAAAAATCGGCATTTCCGTCGGCCTCCTCAAAGAGCCACAGAAGTTTCAAATTCAGTTTTTGGAAATACATGGCGGCTTTTCTATTAGGGACTATACAGAACTCCTCACGCGCGCGCGCATGGGGAGTTCTGTATTGTTCACAATCGAAAAATCTACATTTTCAAATTCAGTTTTTGGAATTACATGGCGGCTTCTCTATTGTGGACAATACAGAAGTCCTCACGCGCGCGCGCGGGGACTTCTGTATGGTTCACAAAAGAAAAGTCGACATTTCCGACGACCTCCTTAAAGGGCCACAGAACTTTCAAATTCAGTTTTTGGAAATACATTGCGGCTTTCCTACTGTGGGCAATACAGAACTCCTCACGCGCGCGCGCGGACTTCTGTATTATTCACAATAGAACAGTCGACATTTCCGTCGGCCTCCTTAAAGGCCCACAGAAAATTCTCAAATTCAATTTTTGGAATTACATTGCGGCTTCTCTATTGTGGACAATACAGAACTCCTCACGCGCGTGCGGGGACTTCTGTATTGTTCGCAGTAGAAAAGTCGGCATTTCCGTCGGCCTCCTTTAAGGTCCACAGAAATTTCAAATTCAGTTTTTGCAATTACATGGCGGCTTCTTTATTGTGGACAATACAGAACTCCTCATGCGCGCGCGCGCGTGGGGACTTCTGTATTGTCCACAATAGACAAATCGACATTTCCGTCGGCCTCCTTAAAGGCCCAGAGGAATCTCAAATTAGTTTTTGGAATTACATGGCGGCTTCTCTATTGCTGACGATACAGAACTCCTCACGCGCGCGCGCTGACGCGCGCGCTGACGCGCGCGCGCGCGCGTGGGGACTTCTGTATTGTTCAGAATAGAGAAGTCGAAATTTTCGTCGGCATCTTGAAAAGGCCACAGAAATTTCACATTCAGTTTTTGGAATTAAGTGGCGGCTTTTCTATTGTGCACAATACAGAACTCCTCACGCGCGCGCGCGCGTGGGGACTTCTGTACTGTCCACAATAGAAAAGTCGACATTTCCGTTGGCCTCCTTAAAGGGCCACGGAAATTTCAAATTAGTTTTTGGAATTACAAGTTTGCTTTTCTATTGTGGACAATACAGAAGAACTCCTCACGCACGCGCGCGCGCGGACGCGCGCGCGTCCGCCCGCGCCCGCGCGCGCGGGGACTTCCGTATTGTCCACAATAGAAAAGTCGACATTTCCGTCGGCCTCCTTAGAGGGCAACAAAATTTTCACATTCAGTGTTTGGAATTGCATGGCGGCTTTTCTGTTGGACAATACAGAACTCCTCGCGCGCGCGCGCGCGGACGGGCGCGCGTCCGCGCACGCGCGCGCGTGGGGACTTCTGTAGCGTCCACAATAAAGAAGTCGACATTTCCGTCAGCCTTCTCAAAGGGCATCAGAAATTTCAAATTCAGTTTTTGGAATTACATGGCTGCTTTTCTATTGTGGACAATACAGAGCTTCTCACGCGCGCGCGCGCGTGCTGACTTTCTGTATTGTTCACGGAAGAAAAGTCGGCATTTCCGTCGGCCTCCTTACAGGGCCACACAAATTTCAAAGTCAGTGTTTGGAATTGCATGGCGGCTTTTCCATTGGACAATACAGAACTCCTCACGCGCGCGCGCGGACGCGCGCGCGTCCGCGCGCGCTTGCGCTTGGGGACTTCGGTATTGTTCACAATTGAGAAGTCGGCATTCCCGTTGGCCTCCTTAAAAGCCCAAAGAAATTTCAAATTCAGTTTTGGAAATGACATGGCGGCTTTTCTATTGCGGACAATACAGAACTCCTCACGCGCGCGCGCGTGGGGACGCATGTATTGTTCACAATAGAAAAGTCGGCATTTCCGTCGGCCTCCTTAAAGGGCCACAGAAATTTCAAATTCAGTTTTTGGAATTACATGGCGGCTTTTCTATTGCCGACAATACAGAACTCCTCACGCGCGCGCGTGGGGATTGCTGTATTGTCCACAATAGAAAAGTCGACATTTCCGTCGGCCTCATTAGAAAGGCCACAGAAATTTCAAATTCAGTTTTTGGAATTACATGGCGGCTTTTCTACTGTTGACAATACAGAACTCCTCACGCGCGCGCGCGCGTGGGGACCTCTGTCTTGTCCACAATAGAAAAGTTGACATTTCCGTTGGCCTCCTTCAAGGGCCACGGAAATTTCAAATACAGTTTTTGGAATTACATGGCGGCTTTTCTATTGTGGACAATACAGAACTCCTCACGCGCGCGCGCGCGCGGACGCGCGCGCGTCCGCACGCGCCCGCGCGCGTGGGGACTTCTGTATTGTCCACAATGGAAAAGTCGGCGCGTCCGTCGGCCTGCTTAAAGGGCAACAGAAATTTCAAATTCAGTGTTTGGAATTACATGGCAGCTTTTCTGTTGTGGACCATACAGAACTCCTCGCGCGCGCGCCAGCGCGCGTCCGCGCGCGCGCGCTCTAGTTTGCAAGCCAACACGGCATCTTTTCTATTCGGAACAATACAGAGCGCTCTATGAGGCTCAGGCTGAGCGCCCGCGTGACTCCGCCAAAAGCGCGCCTCCACTGCTGTTCCCAGGAGCCCGCCGAAGTGAAGCCAATGCACAGGGCGGCAGGGTGCCCTTTGCGCGCCCCGCGACCTGCCCGAACGCGACGATGAACGAACTTGCAGGGCTGGGCAAGTACCGGACACAGGAGTACCCTGCTGCGCGGGGGCGACCTCGAGAGAACGCGTCGTTGGTTCCCTGGCGGCGCGGCCGCACTCAGAGGACATCGCAGAGCATGCCCCTCGCCGCGGCGCCGGCGGCGCGGCGCTAAAACCACAATCTTACATCGAAGCGAACCGAACCCCCAGGTCTGCCAAGACACAAGGGTACCCGTGACCAGGGCCGCGACCTCCCCGAGGCGCGACGCGCCCAGAACGCCGCGGGCCAAGCCGCCGACACCCGCGGAAAGCACAGGACACAAGGGTTCCCTTGCCCGGGGAATGCAGAGGACACGAAGCGCGATGCACAGGACACGAGAGTACCCTTGATTTGGCAGGCCCGACCTACTAATGGACTCCGACGGCACGGGGGGGGGGACTTTGCAAAGATCGGGAGTCACAAATCGGAATAAGGGGGGGGGGCTTTGCAGAAATCGGAAGGACGGGGGAGGAGGGGCTTTGCAAAAATCGGAAGGACGGGGGGGAAGGGGGGCGGGGGGCTTTTGCAAAAATCAGAAGGACGGGGGCGGGGGGCGGGGGGGACCTTGCACAAATCGGCATGGGGAGGTGGGGTGAGGACTTTTGCAGAAATCGGGAGGACGGGGGAAGGGGGTTGACCTTTGCGAACAAAACAAAAGGAGGGGGTGCTTTGCGAAATATTGGGCGCGTTCGAATCGCAATTCGTAGCAACAGCTTACTAGACAACTTGCTTGTTTGCTTGGCGTAGCAGAATTTTGCTAGAAATGTGCTTGAATTTTGCTTCGCGTAGCAAAATTTTGCTAGAAATTTGCTTAAATTTTGCTTCGCGTAGCAAAATTTTGCTAGAAATTTGCTTAAATTTTGCTTCGCGTAGCAACATTTTGCTAGAAATTTGCTTAAATGTTGCTTGGCGCTGCCACCCCCGTCCCCCCGCGCAACTAAGATGCGACCGCCATCGCTGTGAACGAGTAAGATGTGGAAGGGGCGAAGCAAAATTTTGCTAGAAATTTGCTTAAATTTTGCTTCGCGTAGCAAAATTTTGCTAGAAATTTGCTTAAAAGTTGCTTGGCGCTGCCACACTTCCCCCCTCCCCCAAGTAAAACGCAAAGTGTTGCGACGCCCCTTCCACTACGTTTTCCGCGCGCAGTGATGGCGGTAGTGGTCATATAGGACCACGACCGCAGTCGATGTGAGCGGGTGAGATGTGGAAGGCGCGAAACAGAATTTTGTTAGAAATTTGCTTAAATTTTGCTTCGCGTAGCAAGATTTTGCTAGACATTTGCTTAAATTTTGCTTCGCGTAGCAAAATTTTGCTAGAAATTTGCTTAAAATTTGCTTTGCGCTGCCCCCAAGTAATATCCAAGCATTTGTTGTTGCTACGCCCCTTCCACCAGCTATCCGTTCGCATCGATGGCGGTAGTGGCCACATAAGACCACGACCGCCATCGATGCTTGGCGCAGCCGACCAAGCAAAATTTGCTTCGAAGTTTGCTTAGCGGGCCGCGCCAAGCAAAATTCAAGCAAAATTTTGCTTGCCAAGCAAAATTCAAGCAAAATTTTGCTTGCCAAGCAAAATTCAAGCAAAATTTTGCTTGCCAAGCAAAATTCAAGCAACATTTTGCTTGCCAAGCAAAATTCAAGCAAAATTTTGCTTGCAAAGTAAAATTCAAGCAAATTTTCAAAATTCTACTATCGGAAAGCATTTTTTCAGAAAAATGCTTCCCCAAGTAAAATTCAAGCAAAATTCAAGCAAAATTCAAGCAAATTTAAACAAAATTTTGCTTGAATTCGTCCCGTCGTACGCCGTCGTACACCGTCGTACGCCGTCGTGCGCCGTCGCGCGCGGTCGCGCGGCGTCGAGGCGCGCCATGCGCTGCGGCGCGCTTCGTCGTCATCTGGCGGCGCTGATGGCTGCGGCGGCGCATGCGGCGCGGGCGTCCGACCAGCCCCACCCCCCCCCTCTCCCCTCCCCACTCGCCAACCGCTGGCGGGATGCACGCGCCAGGCGCGCGGCCCGAGGTGCTCGGGCGACGTAGGTGGACAGAACGCTCATGACGACGCCCCTGCGATTCTCTCCGCCGCGACGCACCTTGCTCGCTCGCATCTTCGATCGAGGAACGCCGCCCCCCCTTCGAAACTTTGGCGGGCGGGCCCAGCGCCCCAGCCGCAGCGCAACGCTCGCGCAGCCGCGATGCGCTGCCCTGTGCCACCGAGCGCGCCACTGTCGCATTCTCGGGTGGACGCCACCTGTCGGCACACGGGCGACCTAACCCCCCCGCCCGCCCCCCCCTCGAAGACATGGGCAAATGCGCCAGAAACGCATTCGGACACGGCGCCCCTCGCTGCCGGTGGCCGAGTGCCGCTTAACGCTGAACGCCACCAGCGGCCCCGACGGACAGAGCCTCTCCCCTCTTTTTCCCCCGCCACGAGTAGGATACCGCCGCAAGTGCCAGGCGGCGCGGCCGCGGAATGCTTGGGCACACGGGGCGCCCCGTTCTGCGGGCGCGCGCGCGATGCCCCAACATGGGCCAGGGCGTGCGCGAAGAGGCCAAGGGCTGCCCTCCCAGAGGGTGGCCCAACACTGGAGGTCGCACGCGCACGGCCAGGATGGCAGAGGCGCGTGCTCGAGGGCACCCGTGGGATCGCAAAACGTGGGCGAGTGGAACTCAGATACTTGCACCTCATACTGCATGCGCCCACAGATCATCCCACGTTGGCACGGCGCGCTATCTCGTGACCTATGACTCCCCATCCTTTGCCCCCGACTCTGCCATGCTCTGCCGTACTCAATTCTCCTCCTGCCCGCCCATATTAGACGGGCGGGGGACGGGCTGGGGGAGGGGCGGAGGGGGGGGGGGGGCGGGAGAGGGGGAGGGGAAGAGGAAAGGCGCGGGGCTGGAGTTTGACGTACAGGCAGAGTCCATTGCCCAGGACACGCGACAGGACACAATATTCTTCCGGCGGCAACATGACCTCCCAGAACCACAGGACACAAGGGTACCCTCTCGGGGCCGCGACCGCGGTCACCCGCGGCCGACCCGCGCCCCCGCGACGGGGGGCCAACGTCGGACAGGACACCAGGGGTGTCCGACAGGCCGCACCGCCCACCGCGCAGAAAAGTAAATCATGATGCGCCGCGCGCGCCCACCTCCCTCTGGGGGCGGTCACGCGACCTGTCGCCATGGCAGAAGACCAGAGAACATGGGCGCGGACGCGGACGGCGCAAACGAGAGGACGCGCAGACCACCCTCTCGCGGGAGAGCGACCTGTCTCCATGGCAGAAGACCAGAGAACATGGGCGCGGACGCGGACGGCGCAAACGAGAGGACGCGCAGACCACCCCCCCGCGGGAGAGCGACCTGTCGCCATGGCAGAAGACCAGAGAACATGGGCGCGGACGCGGACGGCGCAAACGAGGGGACGCGCAGACCACCCTTCCGCGGGAGAGCGACTTGTCTCCATGGCAGGAGACCAGAGAACATGGGCGCGGACGCGGACGGCGCAAACGAGAGGACGCGCAGACCACCCTCTCGCGGGAGAGCGACCTGTCGCCATGGCAGAAGACCAGAACATGGGCGCGGACGCGGACGGCGCAAACGAGAGGACGCGCGTGGGGACTTCTGTATTGTTCACGATAGAAAAGTCGACATTTCCGTCGGCCTCTTTAAAGGCCCACAGAAATTTCAAATTCAGTTTTTGGAATTACATGGCGGCTTCTCTATTGTGGACAATACAGAACTCCTCACGCGCGCGCGTGAGGACTTTGTATTGTTCACAATAGACAAGTCGACATTTCCGTCGGCCTCCGTTAAGGGCCACAGAAATTTCAAATGCAGTTTTGGAATTGCATGGCGGCTATTCTATTGTGGACAAAACAGAACTCACGCGCGCGCGCGTGGGGACTTCTGTATTACTCACAATAGAAAAGTCGGCATTTCCGTCGGCCTCTTTCAAGGCCCACAGATATTTCAAATTCAGTTTTTGGAATTACATGGCGGCTTTTCTATTGTGGACAATACAGAACTCCTCACGCGCGCGCGCGAACGGACGCGCGCGCGTCCGCGCGCGCGGGGACTTATGTATGGTTCACAATAGAAAAAGTCTACATTTCCGTCGGCCTCCTTACATTTCAAATTCAGTTTTTTGGAATTACATGAAGGTTTTTTGTAGTTGGGACAATACAGAACACCTCACGCGCGCGCGCGCGGACGCGCGCGCGCGCGCGCGGGGACTTCTGTATTGTCCACAATAAAAAAAAAGTCGGCATTTCCGTCGGCCTCCCTAAAGGGCCCACAGAAATTTCAAATTCAGTTTTTGGAATTACATGGTGGCTTGCTTTTCCATTGTGGACAATACAGAACTCCTCACGCGCGTGCGCGCGCTGACGCGCGCGCTGACGCGCGCGCGCGTGGGGACTTCTGTATGGTTGACAATAGAGAAGTGGACGTTTTCGTATGCCTCCTTAAGGGGCAACAGAAATTTCAAATTCGGCTTTTGGAATTAAATGGCGGCTTCTCTATTGTGCACAAAACAGAACTCCTCACGCGCGCGCGCGGACGCGCGCGCGTCCGCGCGCGCGCGCGTGGGGACTTCTGTAGTGTCCACAATAGACAAGTCGGCATTTCCATCGGCCTCCTTAAAGGGCCACAGAAATTTCAAATCCAGTTTTTGGAATTACACAGTGACTTTTCTATTGTGGACAATACAGAACTCCTCACGCGCGCGCGCGCGGACGCGCGCGCGTCCGCGCGCGGGGGACTTCTGTATTGTCCACAATAGACAAATCGACATTTCCGTCGGCCTCCCTAAGGGGCCACAGAAATTTCAAATTCAGTTTTTGGAATTACATGGCGGCTTTTCTATTGTGGACAATACAGAACTTCTCGCGCGCGCGCGCGGACGCGCGCGCGCGCCGGTGGGACTCCGCAGGGTCCACCAATCAAAAAGTAGATATTTCCGTCCGGACAGCCTTAACGGGCCCAGAAAATTTCCAAATTAAGTTTTGAATTACATACGCTTTTCTATTACGTGGACCATACAGAAACTCCTTCACGCGCAGCGCGGCGCGTGGGACTTCTGTATTGTCCACACAGAAAAGTCTACATTTCCGTCGGCGCCTCCTACATAAGAGGCCACAGAAATTTCAAATTCAGCTTTTGGATTTACAGGGCGTTTTACTTATTGTGGACATACAGGAACTCCTCACGCGCGCGCGAGCGTTGAGGCCTTCCTTCTGTGTGGGGCACAATGGGCAAAGTCTATATTGTCGTCGCGCCCCCTTTTTTTTTAAAGGCCACAGAAATTTCAAAATTCAGTTTTTGGGAAGTACTGGCGGCTCTCTATTTGTGGGCAATACAGAACTCCTCACGCGCGCGCGCGAGGCCTTCTGTGGTTCACAATCGAAAAGTTGGCATTTCCGTCGGCCGCCTTAAAGGGCCACAGAAATTTCAAATTCAGTTTTTGGAATTACATGGCGGCTTTTCTATTGTGGACAACACAGAACTCCTCACGCGCGCGCGCGCGCGGACGCGCGCGCGCGGGCGCGCGTGGGGACTTCTGTACTATTCACAATAGAAAAGTCAACATTTCCGCCGGCCTCCTTAACGGGCCACAGAAATTTCAAATTCAGCTGTTGGAATTACATGGCGGCTTTTCTATTGTGGACAATACAGAACTCCTCACGCGCGCGCGCGCGCGGACGCGCGCGCGCGGGGACTTCTGTATGGTTCACAACACAAAAGTCGGCATTTCCATTGACCTCCTTAAATGGCCACAGAAATTTCAAATTTAGTTTTTGGAATTACATGGCGGCCCCTTTATTGTGGACAATACAGAACTCCTCGCGCGCGGACGCGCGCGCGGACGCGCGCGCGCGCGCGTGGGGACTTCTGTATTGTCCACAATAGAAAAGTAGACATTTCCGTCGGCCTCTTTAAAGGGCCACAGAAATTTCAAATTCAGTTTTTGGAATTACAAAGTGACTTTTCTATTCTGGACAATACAGAACTCCTCACGCGCGCGCGCGCGCTGACGCGCGCGCTGACGCGCACGCGCGCGCGTGGGGACGTCTGTATTGTTCACAATAGAAGAGTCGACCTTTCCGTCGGCCTCCTTAGAGGGCCACAGAAATTTCAAATTGAGTTTTTGGAATTAAGTGGTGGTTTTTCTATTGTGCACAATACAGCACTCCTCACGCGCGCGTGTGGTCAGTTCTGTATTGTCCACAATAGAAAAGTCAGCTTTTCCGTCGGCCGCCTTAAAGGGCCACAGAAATTTCAAATTCAGTTTTTGGAATTACAAAAAGGCTTTTCTAGTGTGGACAATACAGAACTCCTCACGCGCGCGCGCGACGCGCGCGCGTCCGCGCGCGCCCGCGCGCGCGGGGATTTCTGTATATCCACAATAGACAAGTCGACATTTCCGTCGGCAACCTTCAGGGCCACAGAAATTTCAAATTCAGTTTTTGGAATTACATGGCGACTTCTCTATTGTGGACAATACACAACTCCTCGCGCGCGGACTGGCGCGCGTCCGCGCACGCGCGCGCGTGGGGACTTCTGTATTGTCCACAATAGAAAAGTCGACATTTCCGTCGGCCTCCTTAACGGGCCACAGAAATTTCAAATTCAGTTGTTGGAATTACATGGCGGCTTTTCTGTTGTGGACAACACAGAACTCCTCACGCGCGCGCGCGCGTGCTGACTTCTGTATTGTTCACAACAGAACAATCGACATTTCCGTCGGCCTCCTTAACTGGCCACAGCAATTTCAAAATCAGCTTTTGGAATTACATGGCGGCTTCCCTATTGTGGACAATACAGAACTCCTCACGCGCGCGCGCGTGGGGACCTCGGTATTGTTCACAATAGAAAAAATCTGCATTTCCGTCGGCCTGCTTAACGGGCCACAGCAATTTCAAATTCAGTTCTTGGAATTACATGGCGGCTTTTCTATTGTGGACAATACAGAACTCCTCACGCGCGCGCGCGGACGCGCGCGCGTCGGGACTTCTGTATTGTTCACAATAGAAATGACAGCAGTTCCGTCGGCCTCCTTAAAAGGCAACGGAAATTCCAAATTCAGTTTTTGGAATTACAGGGCGGCTTCTCTATTGTGCAGAAGACAGAACTCCTCACGCGCGCCCGCGCGCGTGGGGACTTCTGTATTGTCCACAATCGAAAAATTTGACATTTCCGTCGGCCGCCTTAAAGGGCCACAGAAATTTCAAATCCAGTTTTTGGAATTACATAGCGGCTTTTCTATTGTGGATAATACAGAACTCCTCACGCGCGCACGCGCGCGTGGGGACTTCTGTATTGTCCACAAAAAAATCGTCATTTCCGTCGGCCTCCTTGAAGGGCCACAGAAATTTCAAATTCAGCTTTTGGACTTACATGGCGGCCTTTGTATTGCGGACAATACAGAACTCCTCACGCGCGCGCGCGTGGTGACTTCTGTATTGTCCACAATGGAAAGTCGGTGCGTCCGTCGGCCTCCTTAAAGGGCCACAGAAATTTCAAATTCAGTTTTTGGAATTACATGGTAGCTTTTCTGTTGTGGACCACACAGAACTCCTCACGCGCGCGCCAGCGCGCGTCCGCGCGCGCGCGCTAGCTTGCAAGCCAACACGGCGTCTTCTCTATTCGGAACAATATACAGAGCGCTCTATGAGACTTAGGCTGAGCGCCCGCGTGACTCCGCCAAAAGCGCGCCTCCACTGCTCTTCCCAGGAGCCCGCCGAAGAGAAGCCAATGCACAGGACGGCAGGGTATCCTTTGCGCGCCCCGCGACCTGCCCGAACGCGACGATGAATGAACTTGCAGGGCTGGGCAAGTACAGGACACAGGAGTACCCTGCTGAACGGGGGCGACCTCGAGAGAACGCGTCGTTGGTTCACTGGCGGTGCGGCCGCACTCAGAGGACATCGCAGAGTATACCCTTCGCCGCGGCGCCGGCGGCGCGGCGCTGAAACCGCAATCTTACCTCGAAGCGAACCGAACCCCCAAATCTGAGAGGACACAAGGGTACCCTTGACCAGGGCCGCGACCTCCCCGAGGCGCGACGCGCCCAGAACGCCGCGGGCCAAGCCGCCGACACCCGCGGAAAGCACAGGACACATGGGCACCCTTGCCCGGGGAATGCAGAGGACACGAAGCGCGATGCACAGGACACGAGAGTACCCTTGATTTGGCAGGCCCGACCTACTAATGGACTCCGACTGTATCTTGGGCATGAGCTCAATCGTGTGCAAAGGCGAGGACCGCGATTGTGGACACGCAAATGCGCGTGTCACTGGGGCGTTCGGTGGGGCTCCCTATGGGGCCACGAACCGTGCGATAGATGCGCCGTGATGTGTGTGGTGCGTGGTGTGTGTGTGTGTGTCTGTGGTGCCGGTCGTGTGTGTGTGTGTCGTGTTTGTGTGGTGGTGGTTGACGGTTGGTGGTGGCGGTGGTGGTGTGTGTGGGGGGGGGGGGGGCGTGCGTGGGGGTGGCGGTGGTCGTGGTGGGTTGGTGGTGGCGGGGGTGGAGCTGGGCGGGGGTCTCTGGGCGGGTGGGCGGGCCATGGGCGGCGCAAGCGCCATGGGCGGCGCAACCGCGCGTGCACGTGCCGTCATAGGCGGCCAAACGCAGTACACGTCGCTTGGAGCTCCATATGGGCCCGCGAATGGCGCGGGCAAAGGTCGCCAGTTGGACTTTATGTGGAGCTCCTCATGTGGCCACGGGCCGCGTGATGGGGCGTGCCGCAATGGGCGGCACGGACGCTTGTACGACGCCGCCTCAAGTGAAAACCCCGATGCAGCCACGGACCGTGCGAGGGGTGCGCCGCAATGGGTTGCGCGCGCGTGCGAACTTCGCCACTGGGGCCTTGGGTGGAACTCTTTCTGAGGCGACGGGCCGCGCGATGGAGAGCGTCGCAATGGTTGGGCAGCTTTTCGTTGAGATCCTTCTGGGGCCACGAACCGCGCGAGGGCGCGCCGCGATGGGTGGCCCAGGAGCGTGCGACCGTCGCCGCGGGCGCTTTAAGTGGAGCACCGTGTGGGGCCGCGAACCGCGCGATGGGGCGCGCCGTAATCGGTGGCGCGGACGCATGTCCACGTCGCCACAGGGGGCTCAGATGGAACCCCCTAAGTGGCCACGGTCCGTGCGAGGGCGCGGCATGATGCGCGGCGCGGACGCATGTAAGCGTCTCTACTGGGGCCTTGGGTGCAATTCCATAAGTGGCCATGAACCATGGGAAGGGCGCAGCGTTGTGGCGCGGATGCGGCGCACGGGACTTGTGCGTAGGCGTCGCGCGCGCGTGGCACACCGACGTGGCGCATGGACATTCGCGCACGGATGCCACGCGCGGGCGCTGCTGTGCACGGGCGCTGCGCGCGGGCGCGGGGGGGGGGGGGGCGCGAACAGAGCGGGGTCGCGATGGAGCGGGGTCGGGTGGGATGAGGGGTGGCGGTAGGGGCGGGAGGGGGAGCGGCGGGGGGGCTAAAATTGCGCGATGCAGGCGCGCCGGAAAGTTCGCGTATGATGAATGCATTAAAGCATATGGCGATCCACATCAAAATAGCAACGACGCCTTAACAGTCGCGGCAAACGAAGAAGAGCAGCGCTGGCTGTGCATTGGACAAGGTAAGGAGGTATAGTGCACTGGTACACAAGAGTTGTGATTAATTGCAGGAGCCCGTGTAGAGCAAAGCCTGATGGGGGGAGCGGGCGTTGGATAGATTGGGCAGGAAATGTGCACGTGGTCTGCGCATGCGGATTGGGCGTTGAGTTGCGCTGTGCTACCGCGGTGACATTTGCGTCGTGGACGCCGCCATGGCGGCCGCGTGTGTTGCGAAATCTACGCGTCGAACCCTGAGGAGACGCCCGCGTCGAACTCGGTCTTGCCGCCCTTTGCACCACCGCTACATGTGGATAGCGTCTGGCTGGCGTTTGAATATGCCAGGGTGAGGTGGGATGAGCTGCGGGGTAGGTTTGCGGACCACGCTAATGCTACGAATCGTACGGCGCAGGATAGTTGCAGAGATGCGGTTGACCTTGATCACAGCATGCGTAGGAGTAGGGGTTGGAAAGGGCGCGGTAAGGCACGTTAGTGCAGAGTAGATTTTCAACGCTCCAAATATGCAAAAAAAACGAAGCCAGCGTAGTGTCTAACTAAAATTGGATGTAATAGAACCTAGTGCCTCCAGCGAAAATGGAGGGCAGGATCCCGTTGAGTACGACATGGGCTGGGGTAGCGTGGCGTGGAAAGCATGCACACACAATTTGTTATAAGATCTCTTCTGGTGAGCTGCTCGCTGGTTGAAGGGGAGGAGCAGGGAACAGGAACATCGACAAAGGTTACTTACTGAAAAGCTGTTAACCGCACGCCGCCGACTAGCGTGGAAAAGTGTCACGGGAGAAAAGGTATGACAGGCAAACGCGACATCAAACGACGAACTGGATGTGACCGTCTGGATGGCACGTGCCACGGCGGAAGCCCCGTGGAGAAAACCAACTGTGCATTTTTGACTGGGCGCCAACATGAACCAAGGAAGCATCAGAAAGGCAACTCGTGACACGTGTCACCGAGGAAACCGCTAGAGAAAGCCAGCGGTACATTTTTGATTCTGGACGCCGCCATGATCCAAGGAAGCCTCTGAAAAGCAACGGGCGATACGTGTCACCGCGGAAACCGCTTGGAGAAAACCAAACGTAATCGTTTGATTCTCGGCGCCAACATGAGCCAGGGAATCTCCAGAAGAAAAGCAGGTGACACGTGTCACCACGGAAATCGCTTGAGGAAAACCAATGGTGCATTTTTGAATCTGGATGCCATCATGGGCCAAGGGCGCCTCAGAAGAGCAGCGGGTGACAAGCTCCCGCGGGGGAGGAGGGGGGAGGCGAAGAAGGGGGCGTGGGGAACATGAAGATATACCGTTGCCGGGTCAAAACTGACCCAAGATCGGGGAGAAGGCGACAACCCAAAAATCTGCAAGGATGCCCAAGGGGCCGTGCAACGCCATTACGCGGCAAGAAACGCGCGGGGATGCGCCCGCCCAAACGAGAACATGGGCAAGGATACGGAGGGATCCCCAAGGGTACCCTTGCCTCCCCCATCCCTGCGACGCCGCCGTGCAACGGGCTTCAACCCCAAACGGCAAGGATGAATGCGCCGCCAAGGGCACCCTTGGACGGCCGAGGCAGCAGCCAAGGATGCCGGGAAAGGATGATGGCTTGACGTCTTATGGCTTGGGGCGCCTTAACCGCGTTAGTGGGCCAACTTTCCTGGTGGCACCACCTTTGATTGCACGGTGGGCGACCGCGTCCGCCGCGGTCGCGTTTCACGTTGTCTGTGGGCGGGCCCCGCCACTTGCAATTCAGAACCTGCGGCGCAGATTCCGTGACATTGCGGGTGGGTAGGATTCGCCCACCCTTGAGTCGCCTTTCGCAGTTCTTGTCCTGCTCCACGACCCGCGCACCAGTGGTGGCGATGCATGCGGCCTGTAGCTGGGAGCGCGGCGAGGGCCGACAACGCAAAACAGAAGCCGACCCCGAACTGGCTACGCATGCTGGGCGTGTGTATCATTATCGCAGTGTCGTACGGGTCGAACATTGGAATGCCCCTGCACCCGTCCACTCAGCCTACCCCCCTATGACCCGCGCAATTACAGAAAATCAAGTAAAATTTTACTTGGCGTTTCAATTCTTGGGTAAATCAATTTCGTAGTGATGCAGCGGTATAAACAACGGCACTGCGGCATGGGACGACACTCCCAGACACCCGCCGACGTGGTCTGGTGCAAACCGCGGCCCCCGAAATCTCGGCCCTGGTCCCGGGGCCCGTGCTTCGCCCCGAGATAACTCAGATGGTGCTGCGCCTGGGCCCGAGAACTGCCCCTCCAGAGGGCAAACAACTAGGAACACCCACCGCCGGAACAAAGATCAAATCGCGGGAGGTTTCGGGATAGAGGAATCGGCGGCGAGCGAGGGGGGGAAATGAGAAGCAGAAGGCCTTCTCAGAAGGCGGTGGGACTTCTCAGAAGCCTTCGCGCCTTCTGAGAAGATTTTGCGTGTCTTCGGGGAAGACTCAGAAAACATTTCGGAAGGACGGGGGACTTGCGAAGCTTCTGAGAAGGCCTTCTCCTTCTCACTTCCCCCCATCGCTCGCCGCCCAAGGTTGACATTGCATAAACATGGGATGTCGGAGGTCCACGAGGATTTCGTGGACCGGCGCTGGGGCCGCCTCCCTGTCGTACTGAGCGCGCCGGGAGGCGGTGCCGCAGGCACTGCCGGGAGGGCCCAGAGCAGAAGTCAGAAATCCACGCGCACCTCCAAAAGTTGATGCTTATGCTTAGGTCGGGCATGATGCGGCATGCCTCAAGGCGGATTTGGTAGGAAAAATGAAGCATAGTCGAAAATGCTAAAAATGGTCAAGAATAATCAAAACAATCGTCGCCAGACTATTTTTTTGCTAGTTTTGAATATTCCTCCTGTGGAGGGACTTGCCCGACTTACTGCCAGGAGGGCCCAGAGCAGATCGCAGACATCCACGCGCACCTCCAAAAGTTGATGCTTATGCAGCGCTCCAAAGATCTTCCTCGAAGGGAACGTAACCCAAACATCGGGCGCCCCGATTGCGTCGAGAAGCGGGCCACCGACCTCTCGACCACTTCCCCAGGACCGGCTCCTCGTCCCGAGTCGTTCTTTTCACGGCCCCGAGGCCCGGCGAGGGCCCGGAGAGCGGCCCAACACGGTGAAAAACCTGCGGCTTTTCTCTTCGAGACGCTGGGTGTCCTGGAACGACGCAACGATTGAGCAAGGACCAACCGTCCCGACATATAGGCCTACCACGACATGTCCTTAGAGTCCAAGCAGGCTCGAAAAACAATAACACTGTTCTGAGAACATAACCCCAATGTGATAAAACGAGACAGTCCCGGCCAGAGATGCCCTGAGAACCCCTCGTGGACACCACAGGCGAGGTTCTTGCTAGGACATGGCCTGGCAGGCCTATGTGGAGGCACGCCTGGGCGCTTCGCCACTGCCTGAGCAACGACGTGCCCCTCCCACGCAGGCCCGCCTGGGTCGCCCCCTTCGCCTCGCCCCCCCCGAGGTCGCCGGCCGCCGCGGCGCCCGCGGCGGCCGGCCCAGCGTCGATGGGCTCCTGCGGCGCCCCCCGGCCGCCGCCCTGGCGCCCCCGGGCGAGAGCGAGCGCCCTAAAGAGCTATAGAATGGCGCGGTGCCCCTCGGCGGCGCGCCTCAGGGGTGGGGGGCGTGAGAGCAGAGTGAGGTCGGGCGTGTCCTCCTACATGCACGGTGTCCCCCGGGGCCGTGGGCGACCCGAAGAGGAGGGGGGAGGCGGGGGGGGGAGGGGGGGAGGAGGGGGAGGAGGAGGAGGAGAGGGGGAAGGAGGAGGGGGAGGAGGAGGAGAGGGGGAGGAGGTAGCGAGGAGAGGGGGAGGAGGAGGGGAGGAGGAGGAGGGGGAGGAGGAGGAGGAGGAGGAGGAGGAGGAGGAGGATGAGGAGGAGGAGGAGGGGGAGGAGGAGGCGGAGGAGGAGGAGCAGGAGGAGGAGCAGGAGGAGGAGGAGAGGGAGGAGGAGGAGGAGGAGGACGGGTCGCCTAAGCCCTCCGGAGAAACCCTCCACTCCTACAGGCGGATTGGACGAAAAATCAAGACTACTCAGCACATGCTCAAACATTGTCAGAAGTAGCCGAGGAATCGCCGCACCCGATGATTTGTTTGAGTTCTCCTCCTGTAGAAAGACACGCCCGACTTGAGAGTAGAAGAAAACACGGGATGAACATCAACTGTCGACGGTCCGCGCAGATTTCTCGGATCTGCGACGGACCCCCCTGGCGGCGCCTCCGGCGCAGCCCCTGGCGCGCTCCGCGCGCCAGGAAGGGAGGTCCAGCGCAGAGCCAAGAGCTCCTCGCGGACCGTCGAGAGAGAGAGGGAGCAGGCCTTCTCAGGAAGGCGGCGGGGCTTCTCAGAAGCCCTCTGGCCTTCCAACAAGTTGTCGGTGCCTTCGGCGGAGACTCAGAAAGCTTCTCGGAGAGTCCGAGGCCTTCCGAGCCTACTGAGAAGGCCCGCCCCTTCTCGCTTCTCTCCCGGGCTCGCCGCCGAGTGATTGCCCGACACGGTAGCAGCCACCACCGCATGCTCGCGCCACCCTTCGAAACCCAAGGCTCGAGTGCTCATAGGTTGACATGTTGATCCTCGCTCGCTGCCTCGCACGCAAGCCCGTCGACTTTGGGTTGGGGGATGGGGGCAATCGGTATCGCGTTGCTGTGCTTTGTGGTCGCGCTGTCTGGGGCGCACTCGTTGTCCGGGCACCGCTGCACCGCGGCGGGGGCTCGTCGTCGTCACAGAGGCGGTCGTCGTCCCTGGACTTCGGGCGGGCTGGTTGTTGGTGAGAGGCAACTCCTGAGTGGTCTTCGCAAGAAAGGCCTACTCAAAGAAACCGGATGAGGCCGGAGTGCGCTCAAGACCACGCCAGATTAAGCGGAACGAGAAAGGACCAAGTGGGATTGGGCTGGCACGGGACGGTCGTCGACGTCACACGTGGGCACGCCAGCACCAATGCTGAATTTGACCTGCCAGCTGCATCCGAATGTTTGGTACCCAGCCGCGCTCCTCCTGCTTGTTGGCGCCCAGGGCCCTGAGGTTAAGTCGGGCCTGTCCCTGTAAAGGAAGAGATTCAAAAATAATGAAAATCGTGCAAATCGTGACCGGCGGCCTGTGCGCGGCCCAGCGGGGGGCCAGGGACGCAGTGAAATAAGAAGAGGCGCCATGACATCTGGGGAAAAATCATGGCCCTGGCCATGATTATCCCCCCCCCTTACTCCAGATCCGCCCTATGTTGGGGAAACTTGTAAGTAGGGCTTGGAATTTCCGCCTTACTTTTCAAGCCCCGCTGATGCCAATTTCCGCCCTACTTTTCTGCTGCTGTTTCCGCCCTACTTCTGTGGATTTCCGCCCTACTTCATGTTGGGTGCAGAAATTTCCGCTCTACTTTTTCGGCCTCTGATAGGTGGATATCCGACGCAATTTTAAGTTGGAAAAAAGCCAAAGTACGGCGGATCTGGAGTCAGGGCCCCCTAGTCATCACCCCCCTCTTTGCCGCCCCCGAAACCTCTTCGCCGCATCGGGCCTCCGAGTTTTTGCAAGCGCCGCGGCGGTCTGCCTCTGTTCCGGCCCCTGCTGTGGCCCCCCTCGGGGGCCCCCCCTTGCCACCGGCGGGGGATCTGGGGCGGAGCGCCAGGTCGGGCATGTTCCCATACGCGCGGAGGTTGGAGGAACAAAAAATTAAAAAACAAAAAAATAAAAAAAAATAAAAATAAAAAAATACCACAAATGTATGAAACAGCAACAAAAAATCGCCCCCATATCATTTTTGGGGCTGGGTTTGAATATTCCTCCTGTAGAGGGACGTGCCCGACTTGACTCTATTTCGGCCCCCCTCTGTGACCCTTGTCGGGGGCCCCCGAGCCACCGACGAGGGATCTGGGGCGGAGCGCTATACTTATAGGGCAGAAAATCCACTCCGATAATAACCACCCCGACACGCGAAGCCGTTTAGCAAACGCACCCAGAGAAGGAATCAAACAGGGCAGGGCTGTTTAGTAAACGCCCAGGGCCGTTTAATGAACGCGAATTGTCCGGTCTGGGAGGTTTCTCCTCGTTCTGGACACCCGCGATTTCCCAGAGGGACAGCGTGGGACTCCCGCGCGGAACCGTCTCCTGGTCCTCCTGGGACTCCCGTCTTCAATCCTCTCCCCGTCCTCCTCTCTCCCCTTCCTCCTCCTTCCTCCTTCTCCGTCCTCCTCCGTCCTCCGCTTCCCCCGTGGCCCCCGCGACGGAGCTTTCCTGCTCTCAGAGGGGCCCTCTGTCGGGCACCGAGGGCCCTCCAGGCTGGGCCCGGGACGCGCAGGAGGGACAGAGACCTCCGGGACCCGCGGGGCGAAGACAAGGCACACTGTCGGAGGCAAACGAACCTACCTCGCTTTTGACCACCCTCGCTTCCAAGAGATACCAAGCGATGCCAAACTACGGCATGTACTGGTCAGGCCGCTGGACGAGGAGGCGTATGGTATGACTTGGTTTTGCCTGGAAGCGAAAGCGGGGTAGGTAATTCACGCTCTGGACCTTCGCCTCCAGAGACTCGATTCGCCGTGGCAGAGCCACAGGACAGAGAAAAAACCGCACCACGTCAGGCCACGACGGGAGCTCGCGACCGCACCTCTCCGTGGCACGTCTCGCGGCGAGAGCCGTGTGCATATGCGCGAGGGCCCGCGGCGCGCGGTCCGAGACACGGGTCGAACAAGAACGCCTGGCGTGACGAGCTGCGACGCCGGCGGGCTCACAAAAACAGTCCAGCGAGTGTCTGGGTCGTCGTCATGGATCGTCTCATGGATCGTCGTCGTCGTCATTGTCGTCTTCTTGGAGTCTTTGTCGTCCAGGCGGTCGTGGCCGCCGTCTCGCATCCAGCGCCGCCGTCGACGTGGTCAGACGTCGTCGACGCCGTCAGAATATCCCTCCGCCGCCAGCGTCGTCGACGAAATCCGTCGTCGTCGCCGTCGTCGCCGTCGCCGTCACCGTCGCCGTCGCCGTCGCCGTCGCCGTCGCCGTCGCCGTCGCCGTCGCCGTCGCCGCCGCCGTCGTCGTCGT
>CAUYUJ010019306.1:25000-41813 GCA_963575745.1 Prorocentrum cordatum | reverse complement strand
CCAGGACACGCGACAGGACACAATACTCTTCCGGCGGCAACATGCCCTCCCAGAACCACAGGACACAAGGGTACCCTCTCGGGGCCGCGACCGCGGTCACCCGCGGCCGACCCGCGCCCCCGCGACGGGGGGCCAACGTCGGACAGGACACCAAGGGTGTCCGACAGGCCGCGCCGCCCACCGCGCAGAAAAGTAAATCATGATGCGCCGCACGCGCCCACCTCCCTCTGGGGGCGGTCACGCGACCTGTCGCCACGGCAGAAGACCAGAGAACATGGGCGCGGACGCGGACGGCGCAAACGAGAGGACGCGCAGACCACCCTCCCGCGGGAGAGCGACCTGTCGCAATGGCAGAAGACCAGAGAACATGGGCGCGGACGCGGACGGCGCAAACGGGAGGACGCGCAGACCACCCTCCCGCGGGAAAGCGACCTCTCGCCATGGCAGAAGACCAGAGAACATGGGCGCGGACGCGGACGGCGCAAACGAGAGGACGCGCAGACCACCCTTCCGCGGGAGAGCGACCTGTCTCCATGGCAGGAGACCAGAGAACATGGGCGCGGACGCGGACGGCGCAAACGAGAGGACGCGCAGACCACCCTCTCGCGGGAGAGCGACCTGTCGCCATGGCAGAAGACCAGAACATGGGCGCGGACGCGGACGGCGCAAACGAGAGGACGCGCGTGGGGACTTCTGTATTGTTCACGATAGAAAAGTCGACATTTCCGTCGGCCTCTTTAAATAAAGGCCCACAGAAATTTCAAATTCAGTTTTTGGAATTACATGGCGGCTTCTCTATTGTGGACAATACAGAACTCCTCACGCGCGCGCGTGGGGACTTTGTATTGTTCACAATAGACAAGTCGACATTTCCGTCGGCCTCCGTTAAGGGCCACAGAAATTTCAAATGCAGTTTTTGGAATTGCATGGCGGCTATTCTATTGTGGACAAAACAGAACTCACGCGCGCGCGCGTGGGGACTTCTGTATTACTCACAATAGAAAAGTCGGCATTTCCGTCGGCCTCTTTCAAGGCCCACAGATATTTCAAATTCAGTTTTTGGAATTACATGGCGGCTTTTCTATTGTGGACAATACAGAACTCCTCACGCGCGCGCGCGAACGGACGCGCGCGCGTCCGCGCGCGCGGGGACTTATGTATGGTTCACAATAGAAAAAGTCTACATTTCCGTCGGCCTCCTTACATTTCAAATTCAGTTTTTTGGAATTACATGAAGGTTTTTTGTAGTTGGGACAATACAGAACACCTCACGCGCGCGCGCGCGGACGCGCGCGCGCGCGCGCGGGGACTTCTGTATTGTCCACAATAAAAAAAAAGTCGGCATTTCCGTCGGCCTCCCTAAAGGGCCCACAGAAATTTCAAATTCAGTTTTTGGAATTACATGGTGGCTTGCTTTTCCATTGTGGACAATACAGAACTCCTCACGCGCGTGCGCGCGCTGACGCGCGCGCTGACGCGCGCGCGCGTGGGGACTTCTGTATGGTTGACAATAGAGAAGTGGACGTTTTCGTATGCCTCCTTAAGGGGCAACAGAAATTTCAAATTCGGCTTTTGGAATTAAATGGCGGCTTCTCTATTGTGCACAAAACAGAACTCCTCACGCGCGCGCGCGGACGCGCGCGCGTCCGCGCGCGCGCGCGTGGGGACTTCTGTAGTGTCCACAATAGACAAGTCGGCATTTCCATCGGCCTCCTTAAAGGGCCACAGAAATTTCAAATCCAGTTTTTGGAATTACACAGTGACTTTTCTATTGTGGACAATACAGAACTCCTCACGCGCGCGCGCGCGGACGCGCGCGCGTCCGCGCGCGGGGGACTTCTGTATTGTCCACAATAGACAAATCGACATTTCCGTCGGCCTCCCTAAGGGGCCACAGAAATTTCAAATTCAGTTTTTGGAATTACATGGCGGCTTTTCTATTGTGGACAATACAGAACTTCTCGCGCGCGCGCGCGGACGCGCGCGCGCGCGTGGGGACTTCTGCATTGTCCACAATCAAAAAGTAGACATTTCCGTCGGCCTCCTTAACGGGCCACAGAAATTTCAAATTCAGTTTTTGGAATTACATACGCTTTTCTATTGTGGACAATACAGAACTCCTCACGCGCGCGCGCGCGTGGGGACTTCTGTATTGTCCACACTAGAAAAGTCTACATTTCCGTCGGCCTCCTTAAAGGGCCACAGAAATTTCAAATTCAGCTTTTGGATTACATGGCGGCTTTTCTATTGTGGACAATACAGAACTCCTCACGCGCGCGCGCGTGAGGCCTTCTGTGTTGTGCACAATGGAAAAGTCTATATTTTCGTCGGCCCCCTTAAAGGGCCACAGAAATTTCAAATTCAGTTTTTGGAATTACATGGCGGCTTCTCTATTGTGGACAATACAGAACTCCTCACGCGCGCGCGCGAGGCTTCTCTATGGTTCACAATCGAAAAGTTGGCATTTCCGTCGGCCGCCTTAAAGGGCCACAGAAATTTCAAATTCAGTTTTTGGAATTACATGGCGGCTTTTCTATTGTGGACAACACAGAACTCCTCACGCGCGCGCGCGCGCGGACGCGCGCGCGCGGGCGCGCGTGGGGACTTCTGTACTATTCACAATAGAAAAGTCGACATTTCCGCCGGCCTCCTTAACGGGCCACAGAAATTTCAAATTCAGTTGTTGGAATTACATGGCGGCTTTTCTATTGTGGACAATACAGAACTCCTCACGCGCGCGCGCGCGCGGACGCGCGCGCGCGGGGACTTCTGTATGGTTCACAACACAAAAGTCGGCATTTCCATTGACCTCCTTAAATGGCCACAGAAATTTCAAATTTAGTTTTTGGAATTACATGGCGGCCCCTTTATTGTGGACAATACAGAACTCCTCGCGCGCGGACGCGCGCGCGGACGCGCGCGCGCGCGCGTGGGGACTTCTGTATTGCCCACAATAGAAAAGTAGACATTTCCGTCGGCCTCTTTAAAGGGCCACAGAAATTTCAAATTCAGTTTTTGGAATTACAAAGTGACTTTTCTATTCTGGACAATACAGAACTCCTCACGCGCGCGCGCGCGCTGACGCGCGCGCTGACGCGCACGCGCGCGCGTGGGGACGTCTGTATTGTTCACAATAGAAGAGTCGACCTTTCCGTCGGCCTCCTTAGAGGGCCACAGAAATTTCAAATTGAGTTTTTGGAATTAAGTGGTGGTTTTTCTATTGTGCACAATACAGCACTCCTCACGCGCGCGTGTGGTCAGTTCTGTATTGTCCACAATAGAAAAGTCAGCTTTTCCGTCGGCCGCCTTAAAGGGCCACAGAAATTTCAAATTCAGTTTTTGGAATTACAAAAAGGCTTTTCTAGTGTGGACAATACAGAACTCCTCACGCGCGCGCGCGACGCGCGCGCGTCCGCGCGCGCCCGCGCGCGCGGGGATTTCTGTATATCCACAATAGACAAGTCGACATTTCCGTCGGCAACCTTCAGGGCCACAGAAATTTCAAATTCAGTTTTTGGAATTACATGGCGACTTCTCTATTGTGGACAATACACAACTCCTCGCGCGCGGACTGGCGCGCGTCCGCGCACGCGCGCGCGTGGGGACTTCTGTATTGTCCACAATAGAAAAGTCGACATTTCCGTCGGCCTCCTTAACGGGCCACAGAAATTTCAAATTCAGTTGTTGGAATTACATGGCGGCTTTTCTGTTGTGGACAACACAGAACTCCTCACGCGCGCGCGCGCGTGCTGACTTCTGTATTGTTCACAACAGAACAATCGACATTTCCGTCGGCCTCCTTAACTGGCCACAGCAATTTCAAAATCAGCTTTTGGAATTACATGGCGGCTTCCCTATTGTGGACAATACAGAACTCCTCACGCGCGCGCGCGTGGGGACCTCGGTATTGTTCACAATAGAAAAAATCTGCATTTCCGTCGGCCTGCTTAACGGGCCACAGCAATTTCAAATTCAGTTCTTGGAATTACATGGCGGCTTTTCTATTGTGGACAATACAGAACTCCTCACGCGCGCGCGCGGACGCGCGCGCGTCGGGACTTCTGTATTGTTCACAATAGAAATGACAGCAGTTCCGTCGGCCTCCTTAAAAGGCAACGGAAATTCCAAATTCAGTTTTTGGAATTACAGGGCGGCTTCTCTATTGTGCAGAAGACAGAACTCCTCACGCGCGCCCGCGCGCGTGGGGACTTCTGTATTGTCCACAATAGAAAAATTTGACATTTCCGTCGGCCGCCTCAAAGGGCCACAGAAATTTCAAATCCAGTCTTTGGAATTACATAGCGGCTTTTCTATTGTGGACAATACAGAACTCCTCACGCGCGCACGCGCGCGTGGGGACTTCTGTATTGTCCACAAAAAAATCGTCATTTCCGTCGGCCTCCTTGAAGGGCCACAGAAATTTCAAATTCAGCTTTTGGACTTACATGGCGGCCTTTGTATTGCGGACAATACAGAACTCCTCACGCGCGCGCGCGTGGTGACTTCTGTATTGTCCACAATGGAAAGTCGGTGCGTCCGTCGGCCTCCTTAAAGGGCCACAGAAATTTCAAATTCAGTTTTTGGAATTACATGGTAGCTTTTCTGTTGTGGACCACACAGAACTCCTCACGCGCGCGCCAGCGCGCGTCCGCGCGCGCGCGCTAGCTTGCAAGCCAACACGGCGTCTTCTCTATTCGGAACAATATACAGAGCGCTCTATGAGACTTAGGCTGAGCGCCCGCGTGACTCCGCCAAAAGCGCGCCTCCACTGCTGTTCCCAGGAGCCCGCCGAAGAGAAGCCAATGCACAGGACGGCAGGGTATCCTTTGCGCGCCCCGCGACCTGCCCGAACGCGACGATGAATGAACTTGCAGGGCTGGGCAAGTACAGGACACAGGAGTACCCTGCTGAACGGGGGCGACCTCGAGAGAACGCGTCGTTGGTTCACTGGCGGTGCGGCCGCACTCAGAGGACATCGCAGAGTATACCCTTCGCCGCGGCGCCGGCGGCGCGGCGCTGAAACCGCAATCTTACATCGAAGCGAACCGAACCCCCAAATCTGAGAGGACACAAGGGTACCCTTGACCAGGGCCGCGACCTCCCCGAGGCGCGACGCGCCCAGAACGCCGCGGGCCAAGCCGCCGACACCCGCGGAAAGCACAGGAGAAAAGGGCACCCTTGCCCGGGGAATGCAGAGGACACGAAGCGCGATGCACAGGACACGAGAGTACCCTTGATTTGGCAGGCCCGACCTACTAATGGACTCCGACTGTATCTTGGGCATGAGCTCAATCGTGTGCAATGGCGAGGACCGCGATTGTGGACGCGCAAATGCGCGTGTCACTGGGGCGTTCGGTGGGGCTCCCTATGGGGCCACGAACCGTGCGATAGATGCGCCGTGATGTGTTTGGTGCGTGGTGTGTGTGTGTCTGTGGTGCCGGTCGTGTGTGTGTGTGTCGTGTTTGTGTGGTGGTGGTTGACGGTTGGTGGTGGCGGTGGTGGTGTGTGTGGGGGGGGGGGGGGCGTGCGTGGGGGTGGCGGTGGTCGTGGTGGGTTGGTGGTGGCGGGGGTGGAGCTGGGCGGGGGTCTCTGGGCGGGTGGGCGGGCCATGGGCGGCGCAAGCGCCATGGGCGGCGCAACCGCGCGTGCACGTGCCGTCATAGGCGGCCAAACGCAGTACACGTCGCTTGGAGCTCCATATGGGCCCGCGAATGGCGCGGGCAAAGGTCGCCATTTGGACTTTATGTGGAGCTCCTCATGTGGCCACGGGCCGCGTGATGGGGCGTGCCGCAATGGGCGGCACGGACGCTTGTACGACGCCGCCTCAAGTGAAAACCCCGATGCAGCCACGGACCGTGCGAGGGGTGCGCCGCAATGGGTTGCGCGCGCGTGCGAACTTCGCCACTGGGGCCTTGGGTGGAACTCTTTCTGAGGCGACGGGCCGCGTGATGGAGAGCGTCGCAATGGTTGGGCAGCTTTTCGTTGAGATCCTTCTGGGGCCACGAACCGCGCGAGGGCGCGCCGCGATGGGTGGCCCAGGAGCGTGCGACCGTCGCCGCGGGCGCTTTAAGTGGAGCACCGTGTGGGGCCGCGAACCGCGCGATGGGGCGCGCCGTAATCGGTGGCGCGGACGCATGTCCACGTCGCCACAGGGGGCTCAGATGGAACCCCCTAAGTGGCCACGGTCCGTGCGAGGGCGCGGCATGATGCGCGGCGCGGACGCATGTAAGCGTCTCTACTGGGGCCTTGGGTGCAATTCCATAAGTGGCCATGAACCATGGGAAGGGCGCAGCGTTGTGGCGCGGACGCGGCGCGCGGGACTTGTGCGTAGGCGTCGCGCGCGCGCGTGGCACACCGACGTGGCGCATGGACATTCGCGCACGGATGCCACGCGCGGGCGCTGCTGTGCACGGGCGCTGCGCGCGGGCGCGGGGGGGGGGGGGCGCGAACAGAGCGGGGTCGCGATGGAGCGGGGTCGGGTGGGATGAGGGGTGGCGGTAGGGGCGGGAGGGGGAGCGGCGGGGGGGCTAAAATTGCGCGATGCAGGCGCGCCGTAAAGTTCGCGTATGATGAATACATTAAAGCATATGGCGATCCACATCAAAATAGCAACGACGCCTTAACAGTCGCGGCAAACGAAGAAGAGCAGCGCTGGCTGTGCATTGGACAAGGTAAGGAGGTATAGTGCACTGGTACACAAGAGTTGTGATTAATTGCAGGAGCCCGTGTAGAGCAAAGCCTGATGGGGGGAGCGGGCGTTGGATAGATTGGGCAGGAAATGTGCACGTGGTCTGCGCATGCGGATTGGGCGTTGAGTTGCGCTGTGCTACCGCGGTGACATTTGCGTCGTGGACGCCGCCATGGCGGCCGCGTGTGTTACGAAATCTACGCGTCGAACCCTGAGGAGACGCCCGCGTCGAACTCGGTCTTGCCGCCCTTTGCACCACCGCTACATGTGGATAGCGTCTGGCTGGCGTTTGAATATGCCAGGGTGAGGTGGGATGAGCTGCGGGGTAGGTTTGCGGACCACGCTAATGCTACGAATCGTACGGCGCAGGATAGTTGCAGAGATGCGGTTGACCTTGATCACAGCATGTGTAGGAGTAGGGGTTGGAAAGGGCGCGGTAAGGCACGTTAGTGCAGAGTAGATTTTCAACGCTCTAAATATGCAAAAAACGAAGCCAGCGTAGTGTCTAACTAAAATTGGATGTAATAGAACCTAGTGCCTCCAGCGAAAATGGAGGGCAGGATCCCGTTGAGTACGACATGGGCTGGGGTAGCGTGGCGTGGAAAGCATGCACACACAATTTGTTATAAGATCTCTTCTGGTGAGCTGCTCGCTGGCGGAAGGGGAGGAGCAGGGAACAGGAACATCGACAAATGTTACTTACTGAAAAGCTGTTAACCGCACGCCGCCGACTAGCGTGGAAAAGTGTCACGGGAGAACAGGTATGACAGGCAAACGCGACATCAAACGACGAACTGGATGTGACCGTCTGGATGGCACGTGCCACGGCGGAAGCCCCGTGGAGAAAACCAACTGTGCATTTTTGACTGGGCGCCAACATGAACCAAGGAAGCATCAGAAAGGCAACTCGTGACACGTGTCACCGAGGAAACCGCTAGAGATAGCCAACGGTGCATTTTTGATTCTGGACGCCGCCATGATCCAAGGAAGCCTCTGAAAAGCAACGGGCGATACGTGTCACCGCGGAAACCGCTTGGAGAAAACCAAACGTAATCGTTTGATTCTCGGCGCCAACATGAGCCAGGGAATCTCCAGAAGAAAAGCAGGTGACACGTGTCACCACGGAAATCGCTTGAGGAAAACCAATGGTGCATTTTTGAATCTGGATGCCATCATGGGCCAAGGGCGCCTCAGAAGAGCAGCGGGTGACAAGCTCCCGCGGGGGAGGAGGGGGGAGGCGAAGAAGGGGGCGTGGGGAACATGAAGATATACCGTTGCCGGGTCAAAACTGACCCAAGATCGGGGAGAAGGCGACAACCCAAAAATCTGCAAGGATGCCCAAGGGGCCGTGCAACGCCATTACGCGGCAAGAAACGCGCGGGGACGCGCCCGCCCAAACGAGAACATGGGCAAGGATACGGAGGGATCCCCAAGGGTACCCTTGCCTCCCCCATCCCTGCGACGCCGCCGTGCAACGGGCTTCAACCCCAAACGGCAAGGATGAATGCGCCGCCAAGGGCACCCTTGGACGGCCGAGGCAGCAGCCAAGGATGCCGGGAAAGGATGATGGCTTGACGTCTTATGGCTTGGGGCGCCTTAACCGCGTTAGTGGGCCAACTTTCCTGGTGGCACCACCTTTGATTGCACGGTGGGCGACCGCGTCCGTCGCGGTCGCGTTTCACGTTGTCTGTGGGCGGGCCCCGCCACTTGCAATTCAGAACCTGCGGCGCAGATTCCGTGACATTGCGGGTGGGTAGGATTCGCCCACCCTTGAGTCGCCTTTCGCAGTTCTTGTCCTGCTCCACGACCCGCGCACCAGTGGTGGCGATGCATGCGGCCTGTAGCTGGGAGCGCGGCGAGGGCCGACAACGCAAAACAGAAGCCGACCCCGAACTGGCTACGCATGCTGGGCGTGTGTATCATTATCGCAGTGTCGTACGGGTCGAACATTGGAATGCCCCTGCACCCGTCCACTCAGCCTACCCCCCTATGACCCGCGCAATTACAGAAAATCAAGTAAAATTTTACTTGGCGTTTCAATTCTTGGGTAAATCAATTTCGTAGTGATGCAGCGGTATAAAATACTGCCAGGGTGCACGTATGCAACGCGTCGGAAGCTGCAGGTAGTCGGGAAGACCGGCGACCAGGGACACTAGCAGACGTGTAATTAGATGCAGGGGCGCAAGCCCCCAGACTACTGCGAAGGTACCAGGGTGGCCGCAGCCAAGTGAACCGACTGACGGAGGTCGAACTGGTGCGCAGTGTGGGCGTGAGCGTTGGCAGGCTGCGAAGTACCAGGGTGGCCAGGGCCGCCAAGTACAACAGCAGCAGAACACACAAGTGCGAGAAGTAGCCAAGCTGCAGCGCGGCCAAAATGGCGCGGGGCACCACGAAAGAAACAGTGGAGAGCTCGGAGCAGCGGCCCGAGTCCAGACGGGCGCAACAGGTGGCGCCAGCGAAGTCGCGCACCAGAAGCCCTGAGTAGGGAACGCGTGCCCGTAGTCAGCACACCGGAGGTGGCGACAGACGTACACTGACACCGCGGGGAGAACTCCAATACTGAGCCAGGGTGGCAACCGCGGAGAGGCGGGATCACGGAGTGCCTAGGCTGAACCACAGACGTCCATGGCCCCCACCGAGGGGGAGGAAAACCGCGACGTGGGTGGAAAGAGAGATGCCGGGGCCGGTGGGGGACGACCCACCGAACTGGCTGGGAGACCGGGAGCCCAGCCGAAGTGGGGGACACCCCGACACGGCAGGGCGCCCGGGGGCGCAGAGGGAGGGACGCGCCAAGAGCGAAAACAACTACAGCGGGCCGATGGCCGACGGGGGGCAGGTGGACCACGGCCCCAGCGGTAGTCCACGAGCCAGAACTGTCAGCAGACCGCTGCCCGTGTTCCAAAGAGCAAGGAGCAGCGGGGGCTGGCAGGGAGTGGCACCGGGAAAGGAGCACTGCCTGCAAGTCCGGCGTCGGCCACAGCGAGGACTGCAGCGAACGCGTCTAGGGTGAAACATACGGGCGCCGTCGGCGGTTGCCCCCGCTCCAGCCACCGTCCATTCGCGATGTCGGAGGCCAACACCACGGTTGGCTAACGGCCTCTGCATGAGAACGAAAGTAAAAGACCATTGGCCGAACGGGCCCTGTTGTAGGTGAGAAGAACGATAATATCGAACCGCGTTCCTTCCTGGCCTAACGGGCCCTGTTTCAACTGGAGAATCAAAGGCCACCATGCAGGGAGGCACCAAGGAGGGCTGCAACCCTGACACCGTGGCGCAGCCCACTTCTGGCCTAACGGGCCCTGCTTCTCTCGGTGAGGACGCTGGGGCCGAACCTCCGTCTCCCTCTGGCCAGACGGACCCGGCCTCTCCCTATGAGGTCTGCTGGCCGCCAGGGTTGCCCGCGGGGGCGCCAGGGCACGGACTGCTGGCACCAAAGGTGCCTCGATCGCCTGCGGAAGGGCGGGGGGGGGGGGGGGCGCCAGTCGCACCCTGCCTGCCGGCCAAACGGGCCCAGTTCCTCTCGGCGGGGCCAGTGACACGGCGCACCCGCCCCTTCCTGGCCCCACGGGCCCCGCCTGCCCACGAGGGACCTGATGGCCACCAGGGTTGCCCGCAAGGACGCCAGGACATGGACGTCGGGCGTTTGCAGGATCTGCCGGCCACCAGGTGTGCACCCTTGAAATCAAGAACGCGGAGGTCGGATGCCAAGGGTGCCTCGTTCGCCAGGGAGGGGAGGGGGAGAACCTGTCACTCCGCTTCCTACAGGCACAACGGGCCCTGTTCCTCTTGTTGAGACAGATGAGGCTGTCGCCCCCCTTCCTCCAGACCCGACGGGACCTGCTTCCTCCCGTGAGCTCCGGTGACCGCCAGGGTTGTCCGCGTGGGCGCGCGGGCTCGGACGTCGGACGCACGGGGTGCCCCGTGCGCCTGCGAGAGGAAGGGGCGAGGCAGTCACTCCGCTTCCTTCTGGCCAAACGGCCCCTGCCGGCAACCAGGGCACGGGGGGGGGGCAGAGGGCCGCAGGAGGGGGGCGAGCGGACGGGGGCAGTCAGGAATCGGCGGCATGCTGCCCTGAGTCGCGCGCGGCTGATCCGCCTGGGCCTCGGCTGTCAGCCTCGTCCGAAACAGGGCGGACAGGGGGCGGGTCTTCCACGTCCGTCGGCGCAGGCTGCCCTCGCGCCGCGCCGTAGGTCGGTCGGGGGGGGGGGCGGGCGACAGGACCCGCTGTCGATGCCTGCGCTGCGGCTGACGGCTGTCTCTTCTGGTCCGTTCCTCGCGCCTCGCTGCAGGGGGCACCAAGGATGGGCTGCAACCCTGCCGCCGCGGCGCAGCCCGCTTCTGGCCTGCGGGCCCTGCGACTCTTAGTGAGGACGCTGAGACCGCGCCTCCACCACCCTCTGGCCCGACGGGCCCTGCTCTCCTTGCGAGGTCTGCTGACCACCAGGATTGCCACATGGGCACCAGGCTTCGGACTTCGAACACCAAGGGTGCCTCGATCGCCTGCGGGAAAATGGGGAGGGGCGGTCGCTCCTCTGCTTTCCGGCCTAACGGGCCCTGTTCCTCTTGGTGAGCCCACGGACACGGCGCCACCGATCCTTCCTGACCAAACGGACCCCGTTTCACCAGAGAGGCCCGAGGACCACCAGGGTAGTCCCCAAGGACACAGGACTTGGACGTCCGATGCAAGGAGTGCCTCGTTCGCCTGTAAGGGGGCGGAATGGGGCAGCCGCTCCGATTCCCGCAGGCCAACGGGCCCTGCTTCCAGTCGTAGACCAGTGAGAGCGTCACTCCGCCGCCTCCGGGCCAAACGGGCCCGGTTCCCCTTGCAAGGACGGCAGGCCACCCGGGGTGCACTCTTAAACGACAGAGCGCGGAGGGCGGATGCCAAGGGTGCCTCGTCCGCCAGGGAAGGGAGGGGGAGAGCCGGACGCCCGCTTCCTTCTGGCCAACCGGACCCAGTCCACTAGATGAGTCGGACGAGGCTGTCACCCCCCCCTCATCCAGGCCTAACGGGCCCTGCCAGGGTGGACCGCATGGACGAGGGGGCTCGGGCAACGGACGCAGGGGGGGCCATGTTCGCCCGGCAGAGGATGGGGAGGGGCTGGCACTCCGCATCCTACAGGCCCAACGGGCCTTGCTTTTTGTTGTGAGACCGCTGAGAGCGCCATCCGAGAAACGGAGGGGGGCAGGTGGAGAAACGGGCCGGCAAACCAGGGAGCCAGGGAGTAGCAGAGGGCGGCACTGCCGCAAGAAGGCGGGCGACAAGGGTGAGTCGAGGGCGGGCGGGCTAGGGCTGACAACCTTTCCCCTGCGTCTTGCCCTTCCTGGGAGCACGGTTGTCAGAGTGGCCCTTCGTCACCTGGCGCCCCTTGCCCGCGCCGTCTCTGCGGCTCGGGAATCGCTGCTGCGACTGAACCCACTTGACGCCGAGGTTCAGCGCGTCGCCCATGGCCCTCACATCGCAGTTGCGGTTGCGGAAGGAGCGCAGGAAGCTGACGCAGGTTTGCTGGTCGTGCCATCGCGGGTCGAATGCGCCCTCGCCGTGCTGCTTGGCGAACGCGCGCCAGGCGTCTGAACATCGCGCCCATGGTGGCTTGGAACCGCTTCATCGTCTCGCCAGGGGTCTCCCCGGGGAGACCCCACTGGATGCAGCTGATCTTGGTTTTATACAGCTGCTGTCCCGCGTCGGGGTTTAAGGGTTCAGACCCTTGGCGCGCGGCGGGCCTCGCTTCCCGAGGCGGGGTAGTCGGCGGCTGGTCCTTGGAGCGGCGGCGTCTGCTGCCGCTGCTTTTGCTTCTGCTGCTGCTGCTGCTGCGTCCGCCGCCTGTCGTTCGCCGCGCGCCGGGCCCGCCAGCGGCGCCGGCGTCGCCACGGGCCGGGTTTCGACCCGGGGGCGGCAGGGAAACTGGGAAGCCGCTAGTCGCCGGGGCCAGGCCGGGCCTCCACCCGTTGCCAGGCGAACGCGCTGGAGGAACGTCGCGGCCTGGCTGTCGCCGTTCTTCGGTGCTCGAGCTCGCGCCGTTGCCAGGGAGGGAACGGCCAGGGTGCTGAGAGCCCGATGAGACCGAAACCTCGCCACTTCTGGCAAAACGGGCCCTGCTTCTCCGTGCGAGTCCGACGACGCTGCCGCAGCGTTCCCTTCAGGCCTAACAGGCCCTGCTTCTCTAGAAGAGGTCTGCCGGCTGCCAGAGGAGCCCGCGAGGGCGTCCGGGACTCGGACACCGGGATGCAAGGGCGCCTCGTTTGCCAAAAGACACAGGGATGCACGGGTGCAAGGGAACCTGTCCGCCAGAACCGAGAGGGACGCATCCGCTCCCTTCCGGGCAAACGGGCCCTTCTCGCCTAACGGGCCCTGCATCAGTTTGGTGAACCGATGAGACCGAAACCTCGCCCCCTACTGGCCTAACGGGCCCTGCTTCTCCTTGCGAGTCCGATCGGGCGGATTCGCCGCCAGGGATGAAGGCGAATGGGCGCGAAAGGGCTTCTGTCGACAAGCTGGCGGATGGCCTGGTTGTCCTGTCTCTGCCGGGCCGGCCCGTGGTTCCCCAGCGAGGAGGCTTCGAAAGCACCGACCGAAACCCCGTTCCCTTCAGGCCTAACGGGCCCTGCTTCTCTGGCCTAAAGGGCCCCGCTTCTCTTGGAGAAGTCTGCCGGCCGCCAGGGCCGCCCGCGAGGGCGTCAGGACCCGGCCGCGGAGACGCAAGGGTGCCTTGTTCGCCAAAGGACACAGGGACGCAAGGGCGCAAGGGTGCAAGGGTGCCTCTTCCTGACTGTCAACCCCGCTCCCTCCTGGCCTGACGGGCGCTGCTTCTCCTTGGGATCCGCCCCCTTCTGGCCCAACGGGCCCTGTCTCTTCTTGCGAAGTCTGCTGGCCGCCAGGGGTGCCCAGTAGGGCGTAAGGACTCGGACGTCGGAGGGCAGGGGTGCCTCGGTCGCCCGCGGGAGAGAGGGGGGCACAAGTCTGTGGCTGGCTGCCAGGGAGAAGGCGGGGGCTCGAGACATCACCACTTCCTTCTGCCCTAACGGGGCCTGTTTCAGCTTGGAAGACCGATGAAACCGAAACCACGCTCCCTTCTGGCCTAACGGGCCCTACCTCATCTTTTGAATCCGCTGACGCAAGCGCGGTTATGCCTGCTGGCCTAACGGGCCCTGCCTCACTTGGAGAGGTTTGCTGGCCGCCAGGGCTGGCTCCGCTGGGTCGGCGCAGCTGAGGTTTGGCCCTGTTGGGTCGCGGCTGCCAGCGACGACCACGTCGGGACAGGCCAGGGGCAGGTCTTCAACATCCGTCGGGGATGGCTGTCCTGCCGTCGCGCCGCTGTCCGATCCAGGGCGCGGGCTCCCGATGGCAGCGGGGGCTCCATCGGGAGAGATTGCGCCTTCCCGCAGTGGCACCCTCTCGGGGCGGTCGCGGGTCACTGCCGTCGGGCGCCGTTGCGAACCACGTTCTGACTGGCTGCCAGGGGGAAGGCGGGGGCTCGAGACATCACGATTTCATTCTGCCCGAACGGGGCCTGTTGCAGTTTGGAAGACCGATAAGACCGAAACAACGTTCCCTTCTGGCCTAACGGGCCCTGCTCCATCTTGTGAATCCGACGACGTAACCGCGGTTATCCTTGCTGGCCTAATGGGCCCTGCTTCGCTTGGTAAGGTTTGCTGCCCGCCAGGGTTGCCCGATAGGGCATCGGGACTCGGACGTCGGAGGGCGCGAAGGTCAGGGCTGCCTGCGGGATGGCGCTGATGCTTTTTAGTCAGCGGAGGGGTGCCTGCGAGGGCGTCAGGACCCGGATACGGGGAAGCAAGGGTGCCTTGTTCGCCAAAGGACACAGGAATGCAAGGGTGCAAAGGTACCTCTTCCTGACTGTCAACCCCGCCTCCTCCTGGTCTAGCGGGCCTTGCTTCTACTTGGGAGCCCGATGACCCCACCGCAGCGTTCCTTTCTGGCCTAGCGGGCCCTGCATGTCTTTGAAAGGTCTGCTGGCCGCCTGGGGCGCCCGCGAGGGCGTCAGGACGCGGACACGGGGATGCAAGGGTACCTCGTTCGCCAAAGGACACAGGGCTACAAGGGTGCAAGGGTACCTCTTTCTGACTGTCAGAATTGTGAGGGTGCTGCTGCTGACACCTGGGGGCTGCCACCAGGGGACTGCTGCTGCTGTTGTTGTTGCTGTCGACGATCTCCTGCACCTCGACCCTCACGCCCTCATCTTACCGGTCCTCTTCGTCGTCGCAGACGACCGCAGCGGCGCCGGCTGCCGCGACCTCCGCCGCCGCCGTGGCCAGCGGGGAGCAGGCCTCGGCAGCGGCAGCGGCGGCAACATTGGCACCGGCGGCGGCCGCCAAGGCGGGCCCCTCGCCCACGGGGGCGAGAGCCGCGGCGGCCGCCTCGCGCGAGCCGCCAGCGTCGGCGGCCGAGGCGGGCAGGCCGGCGCGCTGGGGGCCGCCGCCAGCCGCACGCGAGCTGGTGGCGGCAGCAGCGGTGACGCAAGAGGTCGGGGCCGACCGCGCCAGTGGCGGCGGCGACTGGGCCGGCAGCGGGCCGGCAGCGGCAGCGGCAGCGCACTGCCCGAAGGAGGCGCCCGCCGCGGCGGCACCCTGCCGATATGCCGCCGCGGGTGGCGGCCAGGAGGAAACGGGGACGGCACCGGCCGCCAGGGCGGCAAGGCGGGCCGAGCGCGCCAGAGCCGCGGCGGCCGGCCAAAGGCCAACGGCGGCCGCCGCTTCACCGGCGGCCGCCGCGCCGGCGCAGGCGGCAGCCGCCTCGGAGCCCAGGGGCCCGGCCGCCGCGCGCGGAGCGGCGCCGCCAGCGTCGGGGGACCTACCAGCGGCGAGGGCGGCAGCAGCCAAAACCCCGCC
Organism: Prorocentrum cordatum; assembly: GCA_963575745.1. Lineage (NCBI taxonomy): Eukaryota > Dinophyceae > Prorocentrales > Prorocentraceae > Prorocentrum > Prorocentrum cordatum. The sequence goes on along the minus strand of CAUYUJ010019306.1, from coordinate 26,275 downwards.
TGCGCCAGCAGCAAGCAGCGGCGCCAGCCCGGGGGGCGGCGCGCCGCGCGAAGCAGCCGCGCGCCGCTGGCGGCGGCGGATCGTGGTCCGAGACGCTGGGACCCTGGCGGCCGCGGCAGCCGAGGCCATGAGGAGGGCCCCAGGCGGGGAGACCGGAGCGGGGGGCCGGGTGCGTCTGGACGCTTCCTTGAGCCCTAACCCGATCCCCCCCGCCAGGGGGGAATAGGGGCAGCGGCTTGAGCCAGGGGGGGCTACGGAGCTGGTGGGGATACGCGAAGCATCAACAACTTCTTAATGTCTGCGAGGGCGCACTTCCTCATTATCGTCATCTGCACACTCGTTGTCAACATAGCCAGCGTCATCATTGCCCTTGTCAGTCGTCAGCATCGAGCTCCACCAGTCAATGTGATCCTTTACCCATCCATCCTCCCTCCTCCCTCCTCCCTCCTGCCTCGTCCCTTCTCCTCCCTCCTCCCTCTCCCTCCTCCCTCTCCCTCCTCCCTCCCCCCTCCTCCCTCCTCCCTCCTCTCGCCTCTTCCCATGGCGCTCCCCGCCCCACCGCGGCTCACCCCGCCGCTGGGGTCGGCGGCCAGCGGCTCCTCTGGCGCCGCGGTGGCGCCGAGGGCGAGCGCCCACCGGTCGATGGCCCCTGGAGCCTCAGAGCATGTGTCCCCCCACTCGAGCGGGGGATCGACTACAGAATCGATGCGCTCCATTGCATAATTAACTTCCCCATCGGGCCCACGAGGGATGCGCTGATGGCTAGCCTGATGCGAACCCTACCCCTACCCCCCCCCCCCGATTTTTGAGGGGGGGGGGTCACTTCGCTCGGGAGCTCCCGAACGGAGTGAACCCCACCCTCCCCCTCAGAAATGGTGGGGGGTAGGGGTAGGGTTCGCATGTGGCCCCCTAGCTGAACGCTCCGCAGATCCCCGGAGCATTCTGCAGTCGTCGTGGGCTCGGCGAAGAGGCGCAGCTCTGGGGGTAGATCAGGCGCTGCGAAGAGACCACAACCGGAGGGCGCCTGGGCAGCTTGCCGCCTCCAGGGGGCTCCCACCGGGCCTGGGGCACCGTGGCGAAAACGGCCTGGGGGCGAAAAGCAGGCCTCAGGGAAGGGGTCTTGGCCTCAGGGGGTCTATGTGTTGAGAACCAGAACACGGAGATCCGGTTCTGGCGAGCCTCGCACGTCTGCTGTGATGGAACGCGCGCGTGTACGATCGGTTGGAGTGCTCGCTCCCCCGGCTGCGGTCTGTGATTCCCCTGCCCTCTGTAGAT
>CAUYUJ010019306.1:7500-20000 GCA_963575745.1 Prorocentrum cordatum | reverse complement strand
TGTAAGAAACCAATACGCGGAGGGGGGCCGAACAGTCCCCAGACGTCACCAGGGGAGAGAGGAGAGTAGTATTCAGACTGTGTAATTGTTGAGGGAGGGGAGGGAGGAAGGGAAGGGAGGGAGGAAGGGGAGGAGGGAGGGGAGGGCGGAAGGGGAGCGAAGCAGGGGAGGAGGGAGGGTGGGGGGGAGGGGAGGGAGGGCAGGGAGGGGGGAGGAAGAGGATGGGAGGAAGAGGGAGGGGAAGGGGGATGGAGGGGGGAAGGGGCAGGGGAGGGCCTTGGCGGTGTCGCGCTGCTCGAAGGGGAGCAGGCAGATGCTGCAGCTCTCCCCCACGAGGCGCGTCCCCGGGGCGGTCGGCAGCCCGTCGACGCTGTCCTGCCCTCCCCGCCCTCCCTGGGCATTCGGCAAGGTTCTGGGGCACCGGGAGGAGGAGGAGGAGGAGGAGGAGGAGGAGGAGGAGGAGGAGGAGGAGGAGATGGAGGGGGAAGGGGAGAAGGGAGAGGGGGAGAGGGAGGAGGAGGGGGGGGGAGGAGGAGGGGGAGAAGGGAGGGGAAGGAGGAGGAGGAGGAGGAGGAGGCATTCGGAAAAACTCTGGGGCACCGGGATCAACTATCCGACTCCCCTCCCGTCTCCGGACGACTCTCACTGGCCATCTGGCCGACTGGCCGACTGGCCGACTGGCCGAGTCGAAAACAGCTCCTCCCGATGCCTCAAAGATGGTCTTTCTCCCCCTGGGGGTTGGGGGTCATGGCGCGCGGGCGCGGACGGAGGGAAACAGGGACCCAAACCCCCTCGCGCTGTGGAAAAAAAAAAAAAAAAAAAAAAAAAAAAAAAAAAAAAAAAAAAAAAAAAAAAAAAAACGACGGGAAACTGTTCGCCATGATGTTCGGCCTCCGGGGGCCCGCCGCCGGGACCCCCAGGAGCGACGAGAGACGGCTCGGGTCCAGACCTCTGGGGTCGACGTTGTGAAAAAAGCACGACGTCGGGGGTCTGGGATGAGGGGGAGGTCGGGCGGGTGGTAGTTGAAGGGGCCCTGGGACACACAAAGAAATAGACACAAATAACAGGATTCCCCATGTTCTTCAATATTTTCGGGGTTTCTGTCTTCCCCCCCACTTCCCATATTTTCGCACTTTTTCCTGGGAGTCGACGATTAATTGTGTCTGTGTGTTTTTTCTCCTCCTGAGTAATGGGATGAGGGGGAGGTCGGGCGGGTGGTAATGGGGATGGCGCAAATGAGGGGTGAAGAAAACGGGGCCCACACGGGCGCGGGCGGAGGGCAAGGGAGAGAGAGGGCACGACGAAGCCAGGACGAGGATCTGATCAGGCGAGGCTAGATCGAGAATATCTGAGATCTGGCGGCCCCTGGAGGATGTCTCGGGCGCCGCGGTCTTCTCAGAGCTCCTCCTCCTCCTCCTCCTCCTCCTCCTCCTCCTCCTCCTCCTCCTCCTCCTCCTCCTCCTCCACCTCCACGCTCTGAGAGCGCTCCGAAACGCTCTGGAACGGATTGGTCCTCGTCCTAGCCTGGTCCGGAAGGGGGAAGGTCGGGCGGGTGGCAAAGGGGGGTGACCTAACTGGGGGGTAAGAAAAGGGGGGCGCAAAGGGGCCCTAAACTCCCATGGATTCTGGGAGGTCGATGGCCAAGGAGGAGGAGGAGGAGGAGGAGGAGGAGAAGGAGGGAGGCGGAGGAGGAGGAGGAGGAAGACGAGGAGGAGGAGGAGGAGGAGGACGACGCACGCCATATTTCAATTGGGCTGAAGGGGGGCAGCAGCATTCTCCCCAGAGGGTCGGGAAGAACTCCCTGTAAGACGAGTTTTGCGCATGGCATCAAGAATGGCAGTATGCTCTTCTACCAACAGATGCGATTCGCGAACGTCACCGACCACCAGCAAGGAAGGCCGAACCCTGCCAGTGATCATAGCGACTTGCGGGCACCACGGTGTGCACCACAGCATACCAGACCCTGCCGGTGCCGCGCTACGCTTGCGAGCACCAGCCCATACGCCTGTGCTCCACCACATCAGTCTACGACCGCCACAGCGTGCCCGAGAGCACCACACTGCACTCGCGACCGCCAGACTGCGCGGGAAGCGCGACCCTGCCATTACCATAATAGCGTCCGAACGCCACGCGCACGCAAGCATAATGCAGTAGGAGCTCGACCACAAGGAACCTTCCACAAGAAACCCAACCCTGAGACCCCAGGACGTCCATTGATTTTTGGTGTGGGGACGTCAAGCTCTCCACAGCAAAACCACCGAAACCCAAGAAACCTGGGGCACCCTGGAGGCAAGCAGGGTGTTTCTTGGCAAGGGTTCCACGGTAAAATGCTGGCCCCTACAAATTCCGCAAATGCCTGCAAACGCCACACTGTGCCTGCGAGCACGGGCAGTGTGCGTAAGATGCGAGGCGGGGATGTATCCATATCCACCGCCTGGCAAACGACGTCCTGGTGCCCCAGCGGGCGGTGGATATGGATACATGTTGGCCCCCGGGGCCCGAATATGTCCATATCCACCGCCTGCCAAGGTCCCCGACAATTGATCCTCCAGGCGGTGGAGTTCATGTACAAATCCCCGCCTCGGACATGATGAACCAAAAGAGGATCCCCAACCCTGTGGGAGGAGACCTGAGTTAAGCGGCCGCCCAACAACAAAGGAGATGGGGGGGCTTTCCTGCTGATGTAGCGGACCAAAGCGCCCAAATGTATGATCCACAATGCGAAGACGGGGACCTCAGTGAGGCCTACGCACCCAATGTGTTGTTAGAGGGTTAGGGTTAAGTCGAGCCTGTCCCCCTACAGGGGGATTATGGACGAAAAATTAGAAATACCCCCAAAACACTCCAAAATGAAAAAGAAAAAAAAATGTCCACATACGATTTCCCTACCTAGGCTCTGCCTAGAAGGGTTCTTCCTCGCTTGGCTTAAAGGGGCCGGGCAGTGCAAACCGCCCCGGGCGGTTCCCCCAGTCCCCTGGAAGCCAAGCAAAAGCAACAGCAAAGGTAAAAGCAAACGCGCGGTTCCCCCAGTTGCGCTCCCTGGGTGCCAAGCCGAAGCAAAAGCAAAGGCAAAAGTGAAGGCAAAAGCGAAGGCAAAGCAGAAGCATAGCATAGCACAGCACAGCATAGCATAGCATAGCGCAGCATAGCATAGCGCAGCATAGCATAGCATAGCATAGCATAGCATAGCATAGCCGAGCCTAGCCCAGCATAGAATTGCGCAGCATAGCATAGCATAGCAGAGCAGAGCAGAGCAGAGCAGAGCGCAGCACAGCATCCACTGTTGCTGCTGCAAAGGCAAAAGCAAAGGCAAGAGCAAAATCAAAGGCAATGCAAAGCAAAAGCAAAACCAATGCGAAAGTGTAGATGTAGATGTAGGTATAGGTGTAGATGTGGATGTAGGTGTATATGTAGATGTAGATGTAGATGTAGATGTAGATGTAGATGTAGATGTAGATGTAGATGTAGATGTAGATGTAGATGTAGGTGTAGATGTAGGTGTAGATGTAGATGTAGATGTGAGTCTCGCTGTTGATGTAGATGTAGATGTAGATGCAGGTGTAGATGTAGATGTAGCTGTAGGTGTAGATGCAGACGTAGGTCTAGATGTAGATGTAGGTGTCGATGTAGATGTAGGTGTAGATATAGATGTAGATGTAAAAAACTCCCCAGTGCCCCGCCCTCATCTCCGTGCCTGCTTGCTTTTGCTGCTGTCTCGGCGACTTGCTGCCTGCTTCTGCTGCTGCTTCACTTACGGCGTGGCGTCGGCGGTTCTGGCGCTACTACTACTACTACTACTACTACTACTACTACTACTACTACTACTACGTACTAGTACTACTACTACTACTACTACTACTACTACTACTACTACTACTATGTCTTCTTCTTCTTATTATTATTATTCTTCTTATTATTCTTCTTATTATTCTTCTTATTCTTCTTATTATTATTCTTATTCTTATTCTTCGTCTTCTTCTTATTATTATTAGTTTTCTTATTATTCTTATTATTCTTCTTATTATTCTTATTCTTCTTATTATTATTCTTATTATTCTTCTTATTATTCTTCTTATTCTTCTTCTTCTTTTTCTTCTTATTATTCTTCTTATTATTCTTATTATTATTATTCTTCTTCTTCTTCGTCTTCTTCTTCTTCTTATTATTATTAGTATTATTATTATTATTATTATTATTCTTATTCTTCTTTTTCGTCTTATTCATCTTATTATTCTGCTTCTTCTTATTATTATTATTATTCGTTTTCTTCTTCTTCTTCTTCTTCTTCTTCTTCTTCTACTACTACTACTACTACTACTACTACTACTACTACTACTACTACTACCACTACTACTACTACTACTACTACTACTACTACTACTACTACTACTACTACTACTGCCGCTACTGCTACAACTACGACGATGAGAAGAAGGAGGACGGCGCTTACCGCTCCTGCTAACGTTGCCTTCCTAGAGGCTCCAACTCCTAGGTAGGGTCGCACTGGGATAATTTTTGACCACTTTTGGATATTCCCCCTGTAGAGGACCAGGCCCGACTTAAGGGCAGGAGCTCTTTTCCTCTCGGTGAACTGAGCGCACCACGACGCACTTGCGCCTTCGAGGCGGCAGGAGCCGGCCTGACCCTCTGCCTGCCACGGGTGCCCGCGAGCACCCCGCGCACGCAGAAGCGAGCCACACCGTGCCGGCGCCTGCCGGACCACCCCAGCCCGACCCGAAGCCCCGAACCCGCCCCACTGGATGGTCGTGGAGGGCAGACCTCGGGGTCCACCCGCGGGGGGGGACCCTGAGGGGGGGGGGGGGTCGCTGCGCTGGTGCATCGAATTCCCGAAGAACGATGCCCCCCCGCGCGCCCCGGTTGTCCACACCTCTCGGGTTCCGGCGGCGGCCGGAGACCTCGTTTTGCATCGTTTTTCTGCGGCTCGATGCGCCAACGGACCAAACTCACCCCCCCCCCTTGTGGCATCCCCCCCCCCTTTGCGAGGTTCCGAAAATCGCACCAAGACGCTCCTGAGAACACCGCAATCCGCGAGCGAAAGCAGGGTGTTCCAGAAAGCCTTGGCTCAAGAACGATGCTACTTCTTGGGGCCGGATCTTTGACTGCCGCTCGCTTCGGCCGGCGGAGCCGCGCTCGTTCTACTTCGGCCAAGGAAGAGATGTCCACTCCTTCAACCCTCCAAGGCAAGGCCCTGTCTGGAGCGCCCCGAATCGTAAGGGAAGCCGGACCTTCGCAGGCAGCGCAGTTGCCTGCAAGAGCCCCGCGCGTGCAAAAAAAATAGCCTGGCGAAGGAGCCAAGCATATGCAGTTGTGAGCACCGTCTTTGTGAGCAACGCATTCGGTGGGGTTCCCTATAGGGCCACGAAACGCTGCCCTGGGTGTGGGGACCGCATGCGAACACCCCCACTGGGGCCTTCGGTGGAGCTCCCCATGGAGCCACGAAGTGCTGCCCTGGGTGGGGGAGAGCATGCGGGCACCCCCACTGGGGCCTTCGGTGGAACTCCCTATGGGGCCACGAAACACTGCCCTGGGTGGGGGAACCGCATGCGGGCACCCCCACTGGGGCCTACGGTGGAGCTCCCCATGGGGCCACGAAACGCTGCCCTGGGTGGGGGAACCGCGTGCGGGCACCCCCACTGGGGCCTACGGTGGAGCCCCCTTATGGGGCCACGAAACGCTGCCCTGGGTGGGGAACCGCATGCGAGAGCAGCCACTGGGGCCTACGGTGGAGCTGCCTATGGAGCCACGAAGCGCTGCCGTGGGTGGGGGAACCGCATGCGGGCACCCCCACTGGGGCCTTCGGTGGAGATCCCTATGGGGCCACGAAACGCTGCCCTGGGTGGGGGAACCGCATGCGACCCCCCCATTGGGGCCATCGGCGGAGCTCCCTATGGGGCCACGAAACGCTGCCCTGGGCGGGGAAGAGCATGCGATCCCCCCCACTGGGGCCATCGGCGGAGCTCCCTGTGGTGACACGAAACGCTGCCCTGGCTGGGGGAACCGCATGCGATCGCCCCCACTGGGGCCATCGGCGGAGCTCCCTATGGGGACACGAAACGCTGCCCTGGGTGGGGGAACCGCATGCGATCCCCCCCACTGGGGCCATCGGCGGAGCTCCCTGTGGTGACACGAAACGCTGCCCTGGCTGGGGGAACCGCATGCGACCCCCCCACTGGGGCCATCGGCGGAGCTCCTTATGGAGACACGAAACGCTGCCCTGGGTGGGGGAACCGCATGCGACCCCCGCATTGGGGCCATCGGCGGAAATCCCTATGGGGACACGAAACGCTGCCCTGGCTGGGGAACCGCATGTGATCCCCACCACTGGGGTCATCGGCAGAGCTCCCTATGGGGACACGAAACGCTGCCCTGGGTGGGGGAACCGCATGCGACCCCCCCACTGGGGCCATCGGCGGAGCTCCCTATGGGGCCACGAAGCGCTGCCCTGGGTGGGGGAACTGCATGCGATCCCCACCACTGAGGCCATCGGCGGAGCTCCCTATGGGGACACGAAACGCTGCCCTGGGTGGGTGAACCGCATGCGACCCCCCCACACTGGGGCCGTCGGCGGAGCTCCCTATGGGGCCACGAAACGCTGCCCTGGGTGGGGGAACCGCATGCGACCCCCCCCACTGGGGCCATCGGCGGAGCTCCCTGTGGTGACACGAAACGCTGCCCTGGCTGGGGGAACCGCATGCGACCCCCCCCACTGGGGCCATCGGCGGAGCTCCTTATGGGGCCACGAAACGCTGCCCTGGGTGAGGGAACCGCATGCGACCCCCCCCACTGGGGCCATCGGCGGAGCTCCCTATGGGGACACGAAACGCTGCCCTGCGTGGGGGAACCGCATGCGACCCCCCCCAGTGGGGCCGTCGGTGAAGCTCCCGATGGGGCTACGAAGCGTGTGAGAGGTGTGCCGAGAGCAGAGGCAAGGAGGGGGAGGAGGGAGGAGGGAGGGGGCAGCGGGAGGAACGCGGGGCGCTGTCTCTTCAAAACGAGGACCCAACACCGCAGGATGGTTGGGAAACCGGACCTTCGCAGGCAGCGCAGTTGCCTGCAAGAGCCCCGCGCGTGCAAAAAAAAAAAAGTCCTGCCAACACCACGACGGCTCGGGGGCGCCACGTTACGGCCGCGAGCACCGGCAGCGTGCCCGCGAGCACCACCGCAGCGGACCGCAACCTGCGATGCGATCGCCACGCCGTGCGCCGATCTTGCGACCACGGGGCGGCACGAGCGGAGAAGCAGTAGCTGCGGGGAGGAGCAAAAACAGAAGCGCCAACCGACACGACCACCTGAGAAGAGGAAAAAACGGCGTAAGCATAAACTTTTGGCGCTCCGTGCGGATTTCTTGGACCTGCGCTGGACCCCCCTCCCTGGCGCGCGGAGCGCACCAGGGGCGGCGCCGGAGGCGCAGCCTGGAGGGTCCGGCGCGGATCCAAGAAATCCGCGCGGAGCGCCAAAAGTGTCTGTTTGCGGCACTTGCTCTTCTTCGACACCTGAGCCCACGAATCCGGATCGGGCGTACACATCGGTCGGAAGAAGTAGGTAGAAACATGAAGTAGCACGGGGTTGAAAGTGGATTGGGTTCCATCCGCCCCCTAGTAGGACGGAGAAGGTGAAGCCACTCGATCGTTGAAGTAGGAAGACGCTTAGAGTAGATTGGAATCTGGGAATCCAAAAATACCCACTTTCAGCGAGCGATGGGTAATGGGTGCAGGAACTTGAGCAAGGACCGACCGTCCCGGCATTCCTATAGTCCTACCACGAAATTCTCTTAGAACCCCAAAATGCTCTAATAACAAAAACAATGTTCTTGGAACATAAACCCGACGTGTTAAAACAAGACAGTCCGAGCCAGAATGCTCTAAGAACAGTTCGTGGAAACCACGAAAGGCTCTGAGAACATTCTTCGGTAGGGCTGTAGGCGAGCCAGGACGCTTCGCCACTGCTTGAGGATCTCCGACGTCGTGGCCTTTTCACGGCGTCGACCCCCGAGGCCTTGAGCCCCTGGAGGCCTTCCGGAGGGGGTCCGCGTGCGCAGGGCTGCACCTGAAAGCGCCCGTGCATTCAGCGCGGCATGCGGCGTGCAAGGCGGTCGGGGGGCGTGGCAGCCTCGGCCTCCCGCCTGGCGTCGAAGCATCGCCGATGCATGGCCGACGCATCGCCGATGCACCGGCGATGCATCCGCGATGCACCGGCGCTGCGTCGGCGATGCAGCGGCGACGTGGGCGTGAAGCAGATCGGGCTCCACATCGAGCCGCGTGGGCGATGCATCGGCGATGCGGCGCGATCCTCCGACCCCGCCTGCTCGGGCCCCATCTGGGAGGCCGAGGCCAGAGGTCCGGAGCCCTTCCCTGGGACCCGTTTTCCTCCCGAGCTGTTGTCTGCACCGTCCCGGGACCGTCGCAATGGCACCAACAAAAAAAACGTCGCAAGCCAAGTCACGCATGGAAAAGGAATTGGAAGAGGAGGAGGTGGAGGGCGAGGAGGAGGAGGAGGAGGAGGAGGTGTAGGAGGGCGGAGGTGGCGGAGGACAAGGAGGTGGAGGAGGAGGAGGAGGAGGAGGAGAAGGAGGAGGAGGTGGAGGAGGAGGACGACGAGGACGAGGGAGGGGGGCGGGTCGGCGTGCGCGCCGTCCCTGGCCAAGCCAGACGGCAGCGCCGCCCCAAGCCGCCGCTGGACTCCCCCCCTGTCCTTGCTCGCCGTGGGTCTCTGGATGCCCTCGTCCAGCTTGAGCTCGCGGGCGCGACGGGGGGGAGGGGGGGGGCGGCGAACACGGGCCAGGAGGAGGAGCAGGATTGCCAGTACAAACCCAAGACGCATCAACGATGTTGCAATAAACCCTCCCTCCAAGCCTCCTCTTCACAGGTCCCTGAGAGCATATATTCCCAGTGCGGCAAGCGCCTCATTGGAAGAGAACCGTCTGAGAGCCCTCAATCGCGCCACAACACAACGCCTGGGACTTCAACGCCGTGAATCACCATGCTTGAAGCGACCTAATGCAAAATCGTACCAAACCACAATTCCTGCGACTTCCACACCGCGAATCAACGTGACCGTTGCGTCCTGACAGTCCTGCAACCGTGCCAGACCATACTTCCTGGAACTCCATCCGTACGAACCCTCGAAACTGCTGCAAAGCTTCCAGGCCAGTGTGCGCGGCGCTAAGACGAGAGCCACATTTCGAAAACCGCACCCGCCCTCCATCTGTGAACACGCTGCAAACTTTCAAGGCCAATAATGCGCGGCGCCACGGCGAGAGCCACATGTTGGAAACCGCCCGACCTCCATCCGTGGACCTGTTACATACTTTCACGACCAGTGTGCGCGGCGCTAAGGCGACAACCACGGTTCGAAAACCACACCCTCCGTCCGTGAAGCAGCTGCATCGTTCAGGTTTCAAGCATATCATCGATGGGGCAGTCTCGGGCGAAACGCCCAGCCCGCCCTGGCGAGACGCCTGGGGGCGCAACAGGGAGGAACGATGTATGAAGAAGAGAAGGATGTTGGGGAGGAGGAGGAGGAGAGAGAGGAGGAGAGAGGGAGGAGGAGGAGGAGGAGGAGGAGGAGGAGAAGAGAGGAGGAGAGAGGGAGGAGGAGGAGAGAGAGAGGGGGAGGAGGAGGAGAATGAGGAGGAGGAGGGAGGAGGAGGGAGGAGCGAGGGAGGAGAGCGGACGGGGCCAACGGCCCGGGCAGCAGGCGCGGCCGCGGCGCGCGGGGGCCAGCATGTCGTAGTCCTCGGGCGTGATGTCCCGCTCCAGGAGGTCGCTGACCTGGCGGGGCGGGGCAGCACTTTGGGGGCAGCACACTAAACGGGCCCAGGGGGACACAAAAGGATCGGCACAGATTCCAGGATTCCCGATATTGTTCACATGTCGTGGGTTCGCCCCTTCCCTGCCCTTCCCACATTTCCCCTACTCCCGTGGGGCTCAACGTTTATCCGTGTGTGCGTCTGTGTGTGATGTGTGTTATGTGTTGTGTGTTGTGTGCTGTGTGTTGTGTGTTGTGTCGCTGTGTAGTGTGTGCTGTGTGTTGTCTGTGTTTTGTGTTGTGTCTGTGTGTGCTGTGTGGTGTGTGTTGTGTGTTGCGTGTTGTGCGTTGTGTGTTGCGTGTTGTGTGTTGTGTGTTGTGAGCTGTGTGTTGCGAGTTGTGTGTTGTGTGTTGCGTGGTGTGTGTTGTGTGGTGTGTGTTGTGTGGTGTGCGTTGTGTGTTGTGTGTTGTGTGTTGTGTGGTGTGCAGTGTGTGCTCTGTGTGTTGTGTGTTGTGCGTTATGTGATGTGTGTTGTGGTGTGGGTTGTGTGTTGTGTGGTGTGTGTTGTGAATTGCGTATTGTGCGATGCGTGTTGCGTGTTGTGTGTGTTGTGTTGTGCGTGGGGCGGTGTGTGTTGTGTGTTGTGATTTGTGTGCTGTGTTGTGTGACGTGTGTTGCGTGTTGTGTGTTGTGTCTTGTGTGCTGTAAGCCGTGTGTTGTGGGTTGTGGGTTGCGTGCCGTGCGCTGTGCGTTGTGCACTGTAAGGTGTGCGTTGTGTGTTATGCGTTGTGTGTTGCGTGGTGTGCGTTGTGTGGTGTGTTGTGCGTTGTGCGTACTATGCTGTGCGTTGCGTGTTGTGTGTTGTGTGTTGAGTGCTGTGTGTTGTGTGCTGTGCGTTGTGTGCTGTGCGTTGTGTGTTGCGTGTTATGTGTTGTGGGTTGTGCTGTGCGTTGTGTGTTGTGTGTTGTGTGGTGTGTGTTGTTTGTTGTGTGGTGTGTGCTGTGTGTTGTGCGTTGTAAAGTGTGTAATGTGTGGTGTGCGTTGTGTGCTGTGGGTTGTGTGTTGTGTGGTGTGTTGTGTGTTGTGCGCTATGAATTGTGTGCTGTGTGGTGTGCGTTGTGCGTGGTGCGTTGTGCGTTGTGTTGCGTGCTGTGTGCTGTGTGTGTTGTGCGGTGTGCGTTGTGTATTGTGCGTTGTGTTTTGTGGTTTGCGTGTTGAATGTTGTAGTGTGGGTGTGGTGTGTGGTGAGCGTTGTGTGTTGTGCATTGTGCGTGGTGTGTTGTGTGTTGTGTGTTGTGTGGTGTGCGTTGTGGGCTGTGTAGTGTGCGTTGTGTGGTGTGCGTTGTGTGCTGTGTGTTATGCGTTATGAATTGTGTGTTGTGTGTTGTGTGCCGTGTGATGTGTTGTGCGGTGTGTTCCGTGTTGCGAGTTGTGCGGTGTGCGTTGTGTGTTGTGTGTTGTGTATTGTGTGCTGTGTGTTGTGTCTTGTGCGCTATGAATTGTGTGTTGAGCGATGTGCGCTGCGCGTTGTGGGTTGCGTGCTGTGCGTTGTGCGCTATGCGTTGTGTGCTGTGCGTTGTGTGTTGTGTGTTGTACATTTTGCGTTGCGTGTTGTGCGTTGCATGTTCTGTGTTGTGAGTTGTGTTGTGCGTGATGTGTTGTGTGTTATGCGTTGTGCGCTGTGGGTTGTGCGTTGTGTGTAATGCGTTGTATGATGGGTGATGTGGAATGTACGTTGTGTGCTGTGTGTTGTGCATGTTGTGCTGTGTGTTGTGTTATGTGTGATGTGTGCTGTGTGTTGTGTGTCGTGTGATGTGTGATGTGGTTTGTGCGTTGTGCGTTGCGCGTTGTGTGTTGCGCGTTGTGTGTTGCGTGTTGTGCGTTGTCTGCTGTGCGTTGTGTGTTGTGTGTTGCGTGTTGTGGGTTGTGTGCGTGGGTGCGCGCTCGCGGCGTGCGTGCGCGCGCGGGAGTGGGCGCGCGTGCGTGGGTGTTTTCAATCGCACACCCGCGGACGCAGACAGCCACTCCCCCACGAACGGATGAGAATAGCGCTGCCATGAGCAGTCCAAGGGCTCAGGCCGCCGCCCCCCCTGGCGCGGGCGGAACTGGGAACGGTCTCAGGAGTGTCAGGTGACAGCGCCGACGCCGCCACTCCCCCCCGCAAGGCCGCGGCGCTGCCCCCGAGTCCTGAGGGGCGCACAGGAAACCTCTTCGAGCTGGCGAGACGGGAGGCGTAGGCGCCCCGGCGGCAGCCACCGCGCGGGGGACGCCGCTCGGACTCCCCCAGGCCACGCCCAGGAGAGCCCCCCCTTCTCGCCGCTGCGCCCCTTTGCCGAGAGCTCTCCTGGGGCGCCCGACTCGCCCCGCCCAACGACAGCCTCGCTGAGTTGCCCGAGTGCTCGCGTCGCCGAGAGCTCTCCCGGGGCCCAGCGCAGGCCCCAGAAAGCTGCTCGGAGCTTCGAAAGTCAGTGATGATGCAGGTGTTCCTGCTCCGATTCTTGGTCAAATTAGGCCAGCGCTCCCAGGTCGAAAGTGCACGAGGAGGAGGCTGAGGCCAGATGGAAGAGGAGGTTGAGCGAGGAGAAGGAGGAGGAGGAGGAGGAGGAGGAGGAGGGAGAGAGGAGGAGGAGGAGGAGGAGGAGGAGAGGGAGGAGGAGGGTCAGCAGAAGGAGGAAAGCAGAAGAAGGACGAGGAGGGTGAGGAGGAGGAGGAGGAGGAGGAGGAGGAGGAG
>CAUYUJ010019306.1:0-2500 GCA_963575745.1 Prorocentrum cordatum | reverse complement strand
GATGCCAACGCGTGGCCGAGTCCCAGCCCAAGTCCAGCAGCGTCGCCAAGAGGAGGAGGAGGAGGAGGAGGAGGAGGAGGACGAAGGGCGTGGAGGACGAAGAGAGGAGGATGGAGGTGCGAGGGGCTCGGGGGCGGCGACCTGCGAGGGCAGCAGACCGCAGGGCAGCGCCTTCTCCTCGCCACCCCAGAGGGCGCGGCCAAACCCGGCCGTTCCTTCCTCCATCCTCCGTCGTCCCTCCTCCTCCTCAAGTCCTCTTCCTCTAGTCCTCCTCCTCCTCCTCCTCCTCCTCCTCCTCCTGTCCTCATCCTCCTCCTCCTCCTCCTCCATTCCTCCTCCTTCTCTCCTCCTCCTCCTCCTCCCTCCTCCTCCTCCTCCTCTATTCCTTGTCCTGATAATAACCCGCCCTGTCGCACCCTGAGGCCAGTGTTTAAGGCGGGCCGGGCGTTTCGCGTGAGACTGTCTCACCATTTATGGCCCTGAAGCTTAAACATACAACAGCTTCACAGATGGAGGGCGGGTGGTTTTCAAAATATGGCTCTCGCCTTAGCGCCGCGCACACTTCGTATATACATATATATATATGTATATAAACATGCATACAAATATAGACAGATAGGTATATAAATATATGTGTATATATATACATGTATATATGTATATGAATGCAAGAGTTTCAGCGGGTGGTTTTCAAAATGTGGTTCTCGCAGTAGCGCCGCTCACATTCGCTATTAAGGTGTGCAAGAGCTGCACGGATTGAGGGCGGATGGTTTTCAGATTGTGGCTCTCGCCTTAGCGCCGCGCACATTCGTTTCTTAAAATATGCGAGGGTTTCACGGATTGAGGGCGGGTTGTTTTCAACATGCAGTTCTCGCCGCAGCACCGCGCTCATTCGCTTCAAAGATTTGCAAAAGCTTCACGGATCGAGGGCGGATGGTTTCGAAATCTAGCTCTCGCCTTAGCGCCGCGAACATTGGTTCTGAAATGTTGCAAGTGCTGCACGGATGTGGGACGGATGGTTTTCAAAATGTGGCTCTCGCCTTAGCGCCGCGCACAATTCGTTCTGACAATTTGCAAGAGCGTCACGGATTGAGGGCGGTGGTTGTTTAATGAAGCTCTCGCCTTAGCGCCGCGTCTATTCGTTTTGGAAATGTGCAAAAGTTCACGGATGGAGGGCGGGTGGTTTTCAAAATGTGGCTCTCGTCTTAGCGTCGCGCACATTCGTTCTGAAAATTTGGAAGGGCTTCACGGATTCCCATGATCGTCGTATCGAGAGTGGCGTTCTGGAGTGATTCAGGACCGTGAGGGTAAAACAATTACCTTGGTTCGCGGTGTTGAAGTCCCAGAAATGGCGTTCTGGCAAAATACAAGATCGTCAAGACGCAACGGTCAGATTGTTCCGTGGCGTTAGAATCCTGAGAACCATGTTCTGGCATGCTTAAGGGTCTTCAAACTGTTCTCTCCCAACGAGGCAATTCCCTCAGTGGAAATGAACCGTTGCAGGGGGCAGTAGAAAGGGAGCTTGGAGGGAGGGTTGATTCCAACAGCGTTGATGGTTCTTGGGTTTACACTGCTTCTCCTCCTCCTCCTACTCCTCCTCCTCCTCCACTTGTTTTCTTGATAAGTAAATCATCCCTGTCGCGCCCGAAGCCAATCAGAAGGGCGGACCTGGCGTTTCACCCATACGTCCTCATTGTTGTCGATGGGGCAACAACTCTACATATGGAGGGCGGGTCGTTTCCAACATGTGGCGCTCGCCTTCGCGCCGCGCTCACTCGTCTAAACATGTGCTAGAGTTCACGGGTTCAGGGCGGGTCGTTTTCAAAATGTGTCTCTCGCCTTCGCACGGCGCATACTCGCTGGAAAGAACTGCAGGAGCTTCACGGATTGAGGGCGGGTCGTTTTCAAAATGTTGCTCCCAGTTCATCGCCGCGAACCGTGCTGAAAAATTGCTGGAGCTTCATTGATTGAGGACGGTACCTTTTCAAAATGTGGCTCTCGCCCAAGCTTCGCGCACATTCATTCGTCTTAAACAGTTGCAAATGGTTGGCGGATTGAGGGCGCTTCGTTTTCAAGAGGTGACTCTCGCCTTAGCGCCGCGTACACTCGTCTTAAACATTTGAGAGAGTGTCTCGGATCCCCGTGGAAAACGTACCAGCTACTGGCGTCTAGAATAATTCAGGACTGCTAGGGCGCAACAGATAAGTTGATTCGAGGTGCTGAAGTCCCAGGAACGGCAATCTGGCACGATTAAAGATCGTCAAGACGCAACGGTCAGGTTGTTCCGTGGCGCTGGAATTCTGAGAACCATGTTCTGACATGCTTCAGCGTCTTCAAACTATTCTCTCCCAACGGGGCACTTCCTTCAGTGGGCATGAACCCTCGCCGGGCCCTGTGAAGAGGGAGCTTGGAGGGAGCATGTATTCAAATATCGGTGATAAGTCCTGGGTTTACACTGGTCCTCCTCCTCCTCCTCCTCCTCCTCCTCCTCCTCCTCCTC
>CAUYUJ010019305.1:150734-182651 GCA_963575745.1 Prorocentrum cordatum | reverse complement strand
TCCGAAAGTTTCCCCAATTTCGCCACCGTGCTCGCCGCGGTCATTTGGGGTGGCGCGCGCAGGATAAGACTCGCGGGGCCCGTGGGCGGATGGGGGCGATGTCGCGAGGGCAGAGTCGGCGCGCCGATGGGCAGCCCAGCACCCCGGTTGGCCGGAGGGGCCCAGTACAATGCAAGGGCAGAGCCTGACCCCCGCCCGGGGTCGCGGGATCGGGTTCCCCTTCCCATTTTAAAATTTTTAATCCCAAACGGTGTATTGACCCGAAAATTAGCAGACGGCATAGGACCTCCTCGAAAGAAGCTTTCGGGTTCGGTCATACGACGACCCGACAAGTTTATCGGCCGACCTGAAAGTGGCCAAATCCTATAGGATTTGTGCCAAGAAAAAAAATCGGGTCCAGTTCGAACGACGCGAAAATGGGCAAACCGCCTAGGACTCCTTGCAAAAACATCGTTATCGAGGTCTTCGGGCCCACTCCGAAGAAACCAAACATGGGCAAATCGCCTAAAGCATCCTATCACAAACGGTTTCTCGGTGGTTCCGGGCCTCGTCCGAAGGAGCCGCCGATGGGCAGACCGCTCAAGGTTTCCTGCACAAGAAACGGATTCCCGGGTGAGCCATTGTCAACGGGCACGCGCCCCGCGCGGGATCGGGGTTCGCGCGGGGGCGCGGCTGCTCTCGCCTGTCCCGGGGGTACACATTGCCGCGCCCTTCCAGCACAGCGTTTGCGCTGCATTCGCGCGGCGCCGTGCCTCCCAAATCGGAATAAACTCTCGGAGCGCCGATGTATCGGGCCCCCGTCGGCGATCCATGGGCGATCGGGGGGTCGATGCATCCCCCCCTGAGCCCAACCCCCCCTCAAGATGCCCCCGAGCCCAGACCCCCGACGTCATGATTTTTTCATGACGTCGACCCCCCGAGGTCTCGACCCATTCCCCGGGACCGGTTTTCCGTCCTGAGTCGTTTTCTGACGGCCCCGAGGGCCGGCAAGGGCCCCCAGAGGCCAGAAACAGTGAAAAACCTCCCGTCGTGATTTTTTCCTAACTCGAGGGGGTCTGGGAGACCCGCCCGCGCTGCGCCGGGGAGCAGGGCCGAGGCCCCCCGGGCAGGCGGAGCCGCACCGGCGCCGAAGAGCCTCCTGGCCGCCCGACGGCACGCCGACGACCGGCTCGACGCGGCGCGCCGCCCGGGTTTGATCCGCGAGCAGTCTTCGGTGGCAGCTCAGGGGGAGCCTCCCCATCCTCCTCCTCCCCCTCATCCTCCCTCCTCCTCATCCTCCTCCTTCCTCCTCCTCCTCCTCCTCCTCCTCTCCTCCTCCCCCCCCGCTCCTCCTCCTCCTCCTCCTCCTCCTCCTCCTCCTCCTCCTCCTCCTCCTCCTCCTCCTCTCTCTCCTCCTCCTCCTCCTCCTCCTCCCCCTCCGCGCCCGAGTTGATCTGAGAGTAATCTTCGGTGGCAGCTCACGGGGAGCCTCCCATTCGGGTCGGGCGAAAGGGGGGGGATAGCCAAGGGGGGAGTTTGAGAACCAGCTCAAGCAGCTGATTTTCCCGGCGCCTCCCGGCGCCGGAGGCGGCTATGTATCGAGGAGCGGGGCCCTCGGTGAGGCCGAAACCATCCGCATGCAGCAAATTTCGTACCCCCCCTTTTCCCAATCCCCCGCTTTCGCCCGGCCCGACCACTCAGGGGAGCCTCCCATGCCATCTTGCGGGCTCGTGCGCGTCGACGCTAACGGACGCTTATCGGCGCCAAATCGATTATCACACACGAGCGCGCGCGAACGCACCCGAAAGACGTAACTGCGAGGACACACCCGGCTCCAATGAGTTGCTGCCGAAGCAGTCGGTGTAAATCTCGTTGCAAGCCGGAGTCTCGATTTTTGGGGCGAACGCACGAATCAAACATCCAAGCGAACGAACGAGCTATCCACCGCCAGGAAGGACCGGCGTCCTAACAAACAACTATGCTTGCCATGCAGCCGTGCTGTGGTCAGCACCAAAATGCGATACCCCTTGCCGGAGCCACTTGCGTCAATCGAACGGAGCGGCGTGCACCCTTTTGGCAACGCAAGGGCTTCCAGCCGATTGTACTACATCTGCTCCATCGCTGTGCAGGAAGAGGTCGAGCAGAAGTAGGGCAGGATGAGGGAGAAGAGCCAGATGATGATAAGGGAGGAAAGATAATGCAGAGGAGGAGGGGCACACAACCAAGCCGTCTACTGCTACTTGGCAAAAGCATCGGTGCTGCTTGGAGAAGTGGACCACTTCCTCCTCGTCCTCTTCTCTCCAGCCCCCCGTGCTCAGGAGTTTGCAGTTCCAGCGGCTGGCGGGCACTGAGACTGCAGTGCGCGCACTACTTACCCTATGCATGCCCTTGTTTCTTCTCGTGCGCGCGGTGGGCATCATCACACTCGTGCACTCATTGGAATGCCCAGAGTGCGGACACTGAGCGTTTTGTCGACATCTCTGAAGACTTCAGATATACGTACGAGTATCGCGGCGGGCACAAGCACTGGCGAGAGAACGAAACCCGATCGCTCTGCAGTGTATGCGGACCTGAAATATCACTTCGCCCTGATGTGTGGGCACCTGGCTGGCAGTCATGTGAACAAGGCGTGTGCCATCGCACTCCTGCCGGGGAAGAGGGTCTTCAGGAGGCGAGATGTGGTGGACGTACCCGTGGTGCCTGTCTCTCTCAAAGGCAGGGTGCCTGTGTTTCGGCTTCGCTCGGGGAAACTCAGTGTGCCAGTCCCTCATCATGTACTTTCCGCCCAGACCGAGCAGCAGGCGCGAAGGCAGGGAATCACATGCTCAGACGGCGCAGGCAAACTATCGTGTAAGCAATAGATTATGTGTGCCAGTGGTTGGAGACAGTTTTGACGTGGTCCCAGAAACGCTCTTCGCTCATATGGCGCTACGACTTGAATGACTCGTTCGGCTGGCGCATAAAAGAAGGGTGGGATCTCTGAGCATGTGCATTCCTCTTCGCAGGGCCTCTTCACGCTCGGTGAACAGCACTGTAACACAGATCAGCTCTGCCTTCCTCCCCTCCCCCCACCCTCCTCTCGCTCTCATAGGAGGAGGAGGAGGAGGAGGAGGAGGAGGAGGAGGAGGAGGAGGAGGAGGAAGAGGAGGAGGAGGAGGAGGAGGAGGAGGTGAGGACCAAAAGCCTCACCCCGTGAGGACCAGCATAGGGCATCACACCCCCCGCAGCTGCCACCACAAGGGGCCGCTGGGGCCCACCCCCTGCCGCCAGGTCACCCCGTACACCACGCCGTCCACAGGCACTGGAAGGGGGCCCGGGACTCCTCTGCGGACCCTCGGCCAACGAAGACGTCCATAAAGGAGGGTCCACACGCACCTCCACCTTATGTACATCCTCATCCTCATCCTCATCATCTTCATCCTCATCCCAATTTTCCTCCTCCTCCTCCCCCTGCTCCATATCATCATCACCATCATCTCTCTCTTGCTCCTCCTCCTCCTCCTGCTCATCATCCCGACCCCTCTCCTCGCTCCCTCGCGCCATCCTCCTATTCCTGCGTCCCCTCTCTCCTCCTTCCCCCTCACACCACGCCGTCAACAGGCACTGGAAGGGGGCCCGGGACTCCTCTGCGGACCCTCGGCCAACGAAGACGGCCATAAAGGAGGGTCCACACGCACCTCCACCTTATGTACATCCTCATCCTCATCCTCTTTATCCTCATCCTAATTTTCCTCCTCCTCCTCCTCCTCCATATCATCATCACCATCATCTCTCTCTTGCTCCTCCTCCTCCTCCTGCTCATCATCCCGACCTCTCTCCTCGCTCCCTCGCGCCATCCTCCTATTCCTGCGTCCCCTCTCTCCTCCTCCCCCCTCACACCACGCCGTGAACAAGCACTGGAAGGGGACCCGGGACTCCTCTACGGACCCTCGGCCAACGAAGACGTCCATAAAGAGTTTTCCACACGCACCTCTGCCTTGTGTTCATCCTCATCCTCATCCTCATCATCTTCATCCTCCTCCTAAGTTTCCTCCTCCTCCTCCTCCTCCTCCTCCTCCTCCATATCATCATCACCATCATGTGCACCGTAGACCAGTACACCAGTCGACCAGCTTCTCCTAGTCCTCCCCCGTTCCTCCTCCCGCGCTGTCTTTTGAGCGAGTCGGCCCTGGGCCCGGGACTCTCGGCGTGCGATCGGCCGGACATCAGACACGGTGCTTTTCGACCTGCACTGAGGGGAGGGGAGGTGGGAGGAGGGGCAGGAGAAGCATGCGGGGAAGGCCAAGCAGGAGGAGGACCAAGAGGAGGAGGAGGAGGAGGAGGAGGAGGAGGAGGAGGAGGAGGAGAACCAAGAGGAGGAGAGGGGAGGAGGAAGGAAGGAGGAGGAGGAGGAGGAGAGAGAGGAGGAGGAGGAGGAGGAGGAGGAGGAGGAGGAGGAGGAGGGGGAGGAGGAGGAGGACTGGAAGGACTGATAAGGACTGGAGGCGGAGGGCGACGACGACGAAACGACGACGAGTTGTGGGCCGGAGAATAAGAACGCGAGACCTGCACGAAACGGATCCGCCCTCTGGTGGGCTGCTCCTTCCCCGGCTCGAAGCGGAGGTTGTCGAACTCCGCGAGCCACTTGACCGTGGCGCGGCCCTGCTGCGCGTCCACGACCATGGCGTCACCTCGAGGGCTCCAAACAGGTCAAGGCAGAAAAGCGGTCCATGGCTGAAATGGCGGTCCGGCAGATGGTCTGGCCCTAACCCCCTGGAGTGTCGAGAACATCGCGCGGGGAGGCTCAACTTCCAGCTTCGAAAGAAAAACGTAGCTGCAGGAGTTCCTGCACACTCCTTGATCTGGGCGAGGCTTAATGGGGGGGTCACAAATGGGGGGCTCAGAACAGGTCCCCTTTCGTGCCCCCTTCGGGCCCTCCAGAGCCCCAGGGGGCTCGTTTAGGTACCGTTTGGGTACCTTTTCGGACCACGCTCGCCGCCCCCCCCATTTATGATCCCCCATTACGCGGCGCCCAATTGATCCCCATTGGCAATCCTCCGGGTCACGGACGTGGCGGAACACGATGTTCGCCTGCTTGCCCACGATCTGCGTGGCCCAGTACTTCCGGATCGCGCGCCCGCCACGGAACGTCCCCGCCCTGAGCTAATTATTTGGAGGAGGGGCGGGAGGAGGAGAAGGATGAGGATGAGGAGGAGTAGAGGGAGGAGGAGGAGGAGGATGAGGAGGAGGAGGAGGAGGAGGAGGGAGGGAGGAGAGTAAAGGGGGGAGGAGGGCAGGAGGAGGAGGAGGAGTAAAGGGGGGAGGAGGAGGAGGAGGAGGAGGAGGAGGAGGAGGAGGAGGAGGAGGAGGAGGAGGTAACATAAGATATGGCCGATCACGAAGCGGAACTAAAGCGAGAGCGAATTACGCTCGAGCCGCCTGCTGAGCCGCGCTGAGCACTCTGGGCCACAATCCCCGCTCGCTCCGCCTCATGTGGACCGTCCTAGTCTTTATTGGGGGGTAGACA
The DNA here is from genome assembly GCA_963575745.1 of Prorocentrum cordatum. Classification (NCBI taxonomy): domain Eukaryota; class Dinophyceae; order Prorocentrales; family Prorocentraceae; genus Prorocentrum; species Prorocentrum cordatum. The sequence goes on along the minus strand of CAUYUJ010019305.1, from coordinate 177,166 downwards.
TGGCTTGGCGAGATCCCTGCATTGAGAAGCGCATTAACACCCGCACCTCCCACGATCCCTGAATTGAGAAGCGCATTAACACCCGCACCTCCCACAAAACCTCAGGTTGAGGCCATCGTGAAACTCCATGGGATGGGACGCACGGGCCCGGCCCCCCGGCGAAATGTAAACGACGACCATCGGGCAACCTGAACGGCTGGAATGCACTTCCAGCTCGGAACAAAGGGCTCCAGAGCCACTCTACCCGATTGGCGTCGGAAGCCGACATTTTACGCACCGAACATGTCGTGCCAGAGTCTCCCGCCTGGAGGGTGCTGCTGAACAGGGCCCCGTCGAAAAAGCAGAAGGGGGGAGGCGGGCGAGCAGCAGCAGATGGCGCATTCTTGTTCCTTCTCCCCACACGCTCGAACTCAGCCGCCTCGACGGTGGCGCAAAGCAGACGGTGCCTGACCTTGCAAGCGTCTGCCTGGACAAGTGCAGCGTTGTGCCTCTGCTCCGCAGGGACACTGGTTGCCTGGGCTGCAACTCCAACCAGGACGTCCACAAAATTAACCTCCTCGACCATCCACCCCGGTGCGTATTCCGAGATGATCTGTTCGGCCTCCAAGTGAAAGGCTGCCTTCATCACAACAGTCTCGGTTGGGTCCCTGCATCTGGTTGCAAGGTCCTTGCCGCTGCGCCGCCAAATGTCGACGCTGGCCCCTACTAGGTTCTCGAGAAGTCGGCGCCACCAGCATCCGCGCACCTCGTCGTTGTCAGTGACGGAGATGAGAGGGCCTTGTGTCCACCTGAAACCCATCCTAAAGCGAAAAGCTCTCCCCTGGCAACTGTTCGTCGCATCCCAGGGGAGAGGTCCGAACAAAGCAACGAATGTCTGCATCGGCGTGCATGTCGCGGGTCGCGCGCGTCTGGGCCGCCTGAGGCGTTTCCGCGCAAACCAATAGCAGGCTGGTCGAGGGTCCCGACGCCGAAGCTGGCTGGGCCAACCTCGACCGCGCTCGAATACGCTGACCACAACTCCTGGAGGCTTGGGGGGGTCGACCTGAGTCCACTGAGCAGGGACGAGACCCCTGAACCACAAGAATTTGTCAGCAGCTGACTGTACCGCTGCTCTGTGGCACAGTTCGTCGCAGTATTTGCGAACTGGGGATGCGGCGCCGGCGTTGCATGCGCAAGTCCAAAACTCGGGAGCGGCCAAGAGGGGGGTGTCCAAGAGGGGGGGGTGCAAATCATGACCGGCGGCATGTGCGCGGCCCAGCGGGGGGGGGCCAGGGACGCAATGAAATAAGAAGAGGCGCCATGAAACCTGGGGAAATATCATGGCCCACGCCATGATATCCACCCCACCCTAGTCATCACCCCCCTCTTTTCCACCCCCGAAAAACACCTGCGAAGCGGAGCCTCCGCCTCTGGGCAGCCTCGCGGGCATCCGTCCGCTTCGGGGCAGCCCGCTCCCTTCCTGCGACCGGCGGGCCACACCTCGCCGCCTGCTACCACGAGCATGAGCTTCGAGAGCCTCCGACCTCCTCCTCCTCCTCCTCCTCCTCCTCCTCCTCCCCCCCTCCTCCTCCTCCTCCTCCTCCTCCTCCTCCTCCTCGTCCTCCTCCTCCTCCTCCTCCTCCTCCTCCTCCTCCTCATCCTCTTCGAGGTGGCTGTTCAAACCAGTGCAGCAACTGACTGACACTTGAAATATCAACGCCCCCTCTCTATCCCAGCTCCGCAGAAGCTAGCCGCTGCAGCTCGCCGCTGCTGGAACAGGAGGGCGTGGCGAACCTCGTCTGGCATCTCGTTGGCCTCGTCAAGGCCGCCGACACCTCGATAAAATATCCAATCTCGAGCGATGCCATCTGCCCCAGTGGGGAAGAGCCACTCGGCTGGGGACTGGGGGCCCCGGCCAGCTGCTAAAATATACAGAATGACCGGAGCCAGCGGGCCTCTGACATGCCCGGCACGGCGGGCGGGCGCAAACTTCTGAAATCGTCGCACTCCGCCCTGCCAGCCACGAGAAACACGCTCCTGCGCACGAGGCTCGCTGATTCAAACTTTAAGCCACACGGTAGAGGGAAACAGTTAGTGAACACCCCCCCTGCCCCCCAAACTGGGGGGAGACTGCGGTCGAGGTGCAACTCATCTGACCCACCGCCAACTTTGAACATTGGGGGAAGGGGGAGGCGTTCACAGATGAATGTGGCACGAGTGTTCGCTAATTTTTTCCGAGACCTGCATCACTAGACACTGTCTGGGAAGGTGATACCCTGGGCCCGCGCCCGGCGCACGAGGGTCCAGCAGCGCGGCGAGACGCCCACCGCGGCGACGTCCTCCCGCGGCGGCCCCGGGCCTCCTCCGCGGGGCCGCGCGTGAGGCCCCGGGGGTCTCGGGCATGCCGCGGGCCTCGTGGCCGCAGCGAGCTCCGGTAAAAGGGGGCCCCGCCTTCGCCCCCCCCCCCCCGCCCCCCCAATTTCACAGTGGGGTTCGGCCTCTCGGAGGCCCTGGGGGGTCCACTTGTTTTGTCCTCCCACGCCTGTGCTGCCACATGCTCGCGTCGAGGCCAACTTTGACATTGGGGGGAGGGGGGGGGGCGTGGTGTCAAGGGCTCCACTTTTTTGTCTATCTACGGTCCTGCTCGCGGGCCTGCGATCTCGACCCGCCCGAGCTCCTCGAACCTCCGAGACGCGCCCGCGTGCCGCTTGATCTTGTTGAAGGGTTGCTTGCGGGTCTGGCTCGTCCCCTTGGTGCGGGTGGGGGTCGGGCGAGGCGTCGCCCCCTTCTCCTCCCAAGTCGACGCCGAAGCAGGCCGCCTGATCCGCCGCGGGGACCGCGATGCCCCTTATGGCGTAGCCATCGCAAAGTTTCCTTCGCCGTCGTCATGCTAGAACGGGCGCCCACGCTCCTGGCCGCCGGCCCCAGAGACGCGTCTCGACGAGGGGCCCGCGGACCGCCCTGGCCCCGCTGACCAGGGCGCCCTCGACGCGGCCGGGCGAGCCGGTCGCCACCTGGGACACGTCGTCGATCCAGGGCGCCTCCGAGAGCCGCGGAGGGGCCGTCGTCAGGCGCTCCTTCCACCATGTGCGTCGCGCACTCTGCGAAGCGAGTGCCGCGCCGCTCCTGAGCCCCTGGATGATTCTCCCGGTGGCATGGGACGGCTCCGAGGTGGCGTCGAGCTGGGCGAGCAAGCGCGGTCCTGCGCCGACCTGGAGCTCAAGACACACAACCCGCTCAGGAAGACCGCGCCGAGCAAGGATTGGCCATTCGGTCATATCGTAAAACCTTGTGATGCCAGAAAGGGCCTGTCCATGGGCCATTTTGAGACGTGAACGCAGCTTTTCGTCAAGAACTCTCGTGTATGCTTCTTTGAATGCAAAAACCCTGCAACTGCTGCGTCCCAGGATGTCGGATTGCTGGAACTCCAACCTTTGACCTGCGCTTCCATGATGAGAGACCAGACTCGAGGCAACGCACAAACCAATCCAATCATGCGGCCCCCCGAACTCTTCTTCGGGAGGAGCCACCCAAGCACTGACATCACGTGCCACGGCCATGTGCAACATCCTTGCAGACCTGAGAGATATTGGCGAGTCCGATGGGAACCTCATCGCGTAAGCGATCCAGATCCACGGAAGAAAACCCGTGGATGCCTTGCACTGCCCTGGGCTTCATCGCCTTGGCGGCGGTGCGTGCACCAGGAAAAAAGAATTGGAGGCAATATCTCATCCACTGCCTGCCGCTTGATCGAGTGAAAGGTGTCACTGATCTCCTCGATGCTAGCGTGACGCCTCGACGTCCCCAGCCAGTGCCAGTGCCGGGCCTTCGCGTTCATCACGTCGATCAGTTGATCGAGTGCCCTTTCCTGCGTCTTCAGCTCGTCAACTGGAGGAGGAGGCGGCTGCTTGGTGGCCTTGAAGAGCGCACCTGCGGTAGCGTTTTTTTTGTTTGGTCGGCGGGTCGAGAGCGGGCCTCTTCCGGTTAAGAGCTAGGCGGGGCGCGCGAAGCACTAATTGGGGAGACAGGGCGCGGGCGGGCGGGGCCTCAGGCGGCTGGAGGGTGCGGGGTGCAGGCGGTGCCGAAGAGCTTGCACGCGGCAGCGCTATCCGCGGCCCATGGTTTTGAAATCCGCCAGCGATGCCGAACGTGCCCTGGACTGCGCACGCCGCGACATCTTGAACGCTTCCATCTCGAGAAGGTCGAGGCGCGGCCCGTCCAATGCGGCCAAGATCCCGCAGGGCCTCCGGCCACCCCTGCCAGGGAATAGCCGTCGGAGCCTTCCCCGCAGTCGATGCCGCGCCAGCTGGCGCCCGGCCTCGCAGCTCGGCCCCGCACGAAGCCAAAGATTGTTCTCGCAGGCCTCCGTTCCCTTGACGACGGTGCCGCCAGCTCGGACAAAATAGCCGTCGGAGCTTTCCCCGCAGTTGATGCCGCGCCAGTTGGCGCCTGGCCTGGCAACTCGGCCCCGCACGAGGCCAAAGATTGTTCTCGCAGACCTCCGTTCCCTCGACGACGGCGCCGCAAGCTCGGACACGAAGGTGTGTGTGTGTGTGCGTTCAAGCCCACCAGCTGGCGACCGCGTCATGGCATGGTCTATCTCGAAGATGCTCCGATTGCCGAACTCGCCGAACGACCAACCTTGGGTCGGTCGCGTGCGTCGGCTTAGACCCCTCAACTTCCACACAGCGCTGCTGCTGGTAAGTCACTTGCAAATATTCATGATGCGACAGCGCTGCTGACGGGGAGGACGTTCTCGCCTCCGACATGGGAAGCTGCTGAGGCCCGAACAGGGTCCCAAACGCAAGAGAGTTCTTCTGGCGAGAAGCTAACTTGGGCTTGAGCGGCATGCAACATATCGGAAGTGATGCAGATAGGGGGGGAGGGCGAGGCAGCAGCGCCAACATCGGGAGACCGACTGCATGAAATATGGGTCGTCTCGCTGGGGGAATCTCGACTTCGCCCTCTGGATTGGCCACCCTGGGGTGTGAGGGGTGTCTGACGAACTCATGCTGAGCTGTTCCCCAGCAGGAGAGAGCAGACCCTGGTCCACAGAGATGGCTGCTGGCGTAGAGCTCTGGCCCTCGCAAAAGTTAGGAGGGTCAGCCCAGGGATCCACCTCGTCGTCCCGGGAACCGACATGGCAACCATACCACATTTCATGGTCTGGATCCTGAGGAGGAGGAGGATGACGAGGAGGAGGGGGAGGAGGAGAAGGATGAGGAGGAGGAGGAGGAGAAGGAGGAGGAGGAGGAGGAAGAGGATTAGGGGGAGAAGGACAAGGAGGGGCGCACGGGGGAGAACGGGGACGGGGACAGAGGACAAGGAGAAGGAGGAGGACGAGGAGGGGCGCAGGGAGGAGAACGGGGACAAGGGCATCGAGGGGGAAACGATGATGACGAGGAGGAGGATGGCGAGGAGGATGAAGAGGAGGGGGTGGTCGCAGCCTTATTGCATGACTCTTTTCACATTGCGCGCCCTATGCCTCACCAAACTCGCTGCCCTGCAAGCCAGGCAGTTCGCTGACCGCGGCCACTCGCGGACCCGCCTGTGCAAATCCATGATGCCTTCTGACCCTGACGTCGCGATCTGCGTGAGGGGCGCGTCCGATTTTCAGATGCATGAGGGGTGCGTTCGAATCTGCATGAAGGCTGCGTCCGAAACGTCAGGCCATTGCCGCCTGATCTGGCGAGAAATCGCGCCGATTCCACACAGAAGCAAGACCCGACGCTAACCCACGCGCCTCAATCCACGAGTGCACTTCCTCGAGATCCGTCCCTCCCTCGACGAGCGCGTTCCACTACTCGCAACGTGACTACTCGCAAATGGCCTGGATCCCCCGCGGGGGATCTACGATAGATTACATCAGAGCAGACAGGTGTTTCTCGGACGTTTGCGAGTGGGCACTTTGTGAGTAGTGGAACGCGCTCAGCGACTCCCCGCTCCTTTCCCGGGGGAACAAACAATGACATAAACATAAACACTCGGAGGTCCGCGCGGATTTCTCGGATCGGCGCTCGACCCCCCTCCCTGGCGCGCGGAGCGCGCCAGGGGCGGCGCCGGAGGCGCCGCCGGGGGGCCCCAGCGCCGATCCGAGAAATCCGCGCGGACCTCCGAGTTTTTATGCTAATGTCATTGTTTGCTCCCCTAGTTCCCCCCGCTCTGGGGAGACCAGAAGGTACCGATACCGCTACTCCCCGGACCTCTCCCGGGGTGCGTTCTGACCAGAATTCCGAGGCGAATCCAGCGGTGGCGACGAGGGCCTCCGATGAGGCCCAAAAAAGGGCGAAAAACAGGCGAAGGGTAGAGGTATGGGTACCTTCCCCCCCCGCTCCCTCCTCTTGCTTAACGGGCGAGGAACGGTATAAGATGAACTTCTTCGCTGTCGGGGGCGCCTGTCCCTGGGCGGCTGGAGAGTTTATACTCTCACGGTGGCACCGTAGGGGTATAAACTTTCCAGCCGCCCAGGCACAGGCGCACCCGACAGCGAAAAAGCTTATGTTATACCGTTCTTCGCTCCCTCCTCTTGCGGAGGCCCGCCCCGTCGCCGTGGCGTTCCAGGTGTTTGCCCGGGGCAGCGCTCCGCACTCGGCCCCCCCTGGCCCTGCAAGCGCGACGTGCGAAGAGCTTCGCGCTCTCGCGCCGCCTCACCGGGGAGAAGCGGAGGAGGAGGAGAGGGAGGAGGAGGAGGAGGGAGGAGGAGGAGGAGGAGGAGGAGGAGGAGGAGGAGGAGGAGGAAGGAGGAAGGAGGAGGAGGAGGAGGAGGAGGAGGAGGAAGGAGGAGGAGGAGGAGAGGAAGGAGGAGAGAGGAGGAGGAGGGAGGAGGAGGAGGAGGGGAGGAGGATGAGGAGGAGGAGGAATCGGAGCCGAGCCGCGAAGCGCGGAGGGGGGGGAGCGCGAGCAGCCGACGCCCTCGAGGGCGCCCCTGCCTTCCACCCCGCCCGCTCCCTCCGCTTGCGGGGGGCCGCCCCCGTCGCCGCGGCGTTCGTCTCCGTGTGCCGGGGGCAGCGCTCCGCGCTCGGCCCCCCTCCCTCCTCCCCCCTCCCGCCCCCTCCCCCCCCCTCCCTCCCCCTCCCTCCCTCCATACCTCCCTCCTTCCCTCCTCCCCTCCCTCCCCCCCCCCCCCCCCCCCCCCCCCCCCCCTCCCTCCCTCCCTCCCTCCCCCCCCCCCCCCCTCCCTCCCTCCCTCCTGCCCCCTCGCGCCCAGTGTGGTCCCTGCTCCCCGTCCCCGCGGGCGCGCGCGCGGGCCGCGTGCCCCGAGCATCGCGGAGGCCACCAGACAGGAGCTGCGCCCAGCACCTCTGGGACTGGCTGGTGCTTCCCTCCCTCCTCCCTCCCTCCCTCCCTCCCTCCCGCCCCTGGACTCCTTGCCCCGGCTCGGCGCGTGCCGTCCGCTCCGTCGCGGGGGTCCCATCGCACTGTGCTGTACCTGTCTGCTCGGTGCCCGTGCAGTCTTCTCGCCCTGCCAAAGATTCCGCTGGCTGCAGCGCCGCCCCCTGTCGACAGGCCTCGGCTTCCTCGACCGCGAAATCCCCCCCCAAAAAATCCCTCCCTCCCCCCCCACCTCCTCCTTCTCTGCCCTGAGCCTGGGTGATCACTGACGGAGGGGGGGCCCGACGGAGGCGCGGGCTTCGCGCACCCACGGCAGAGGAGGAGGGGAGGGGTGGGGGGGGGGAGGACGGATGCGACAAGCCGTGCTGTCGATCCGCGTCCTGCTGGATCGGAGGCGCAGCCGCTCGGGCGTGGTCTTTCAAAAAAAGCAGCTCGGTCCACGAGAGGACAGACACAGACGGACCTCGCGCATCAGAGCGGTGCTGTGTCGCAGACTTCGGTGGGGCGCGGCTACCGGAGAGCCTCCGACTCCTCGGTGCTGCGCGAACTCCAAGGAACCCTCGGAGACTTCGGCTCGCACACCGAACTTCTCGTGATAGCCTGGGTGCCCAGACAGCAATCGGGCATAAGGAAATATGCTGGTCACGCCGAGCTTGGCCCTAGCCACGCGCATCCGATGAGCACTGAGCGGAGAGGGAACTCAAGGAGGCTGCACTCGCTCAAAACTGCCAGGCTCAAAGTCTGCCGAGGATTCCTGTCGAACGGGCGCTCGATGTAGACTGCGTCCTCCGTGAAGAGACGCGCGATGCGGCCTGGGTCCTGCGGCGTCTCACCGCTCCCAGCCAAATGAACGCATGCAACTAGCAAAGCGTAATGCATCGAATCACCAGACATCTGCACGCACGTGTTTACGCGAGGGGTAAAATCCAAACGCCAAGGGCCAACCGCGCCAGAGCCAGCTCGGCGCAATGCCAGATAGGGGGCAACACCGTCGCATCAGGCAAACTCACAAACACAAACGCACATACTCGTAATGGATGTGCGCGCGTCCGTGCGCAAATTCCTTCGTACGGCTACCGTCCGTTCATCGACTCGCCGTGCGTCAGAACGGCATCTCTTCCAAACGCATGTGCACACATTTAGTTGACACAACCCGTACGCAGCGTCTACGACTCGACCTTACAGTAGACATCCTTAAGCCAGTTGTGACGATTTTTTGTGAAGGGGCCCTGGGACACACACATAAATACGCACACAACTAACAGGATTCCCCATAGTTTCCCATGTTTGTTGGGTTTCTGTCTTCCCCCCACTTCCCATATTTTCCTACATGTTCCCGAGAGTCGACGATTCATTGTGTCTGTGTGTTTCTTTCCCTCCTGATGCTGCGATCCTGCAAGCCCAAGCTCGCCGGCCCTGTACGGGCCACGGGCGTGTCAGAGCCCACACGCGGCACACAGCCCAGGTCGGAATGCTCAAGAGATACGGTCCGCGCGCGCGCAGGGGCGGCCCTGGAGGGCCTGCGGACCTCGCTGGGTAGGGGGCCACATGCGAACCCTACCCCTACCCCCCACGACTTCTGAAGGGGAGGGGGGGGGTCACATGATTCAGGAGCTCCCGAGCGAAGTGAACCCCACCCTCCCCCTCAGAAATCGTGGGGGGTAGGGGCAGGGTTCGCATGTGGCCTACTATCAAAATATAATCCGCGCGCGCGCAAGGGCGACCCTGGAGGGCCTGCGGACCTCGCCGGGCTCCAGGTCGGGGCGAAGGCGGGCGGAAGCCCCCCCGAGGGCACGGGTCAGAGCGCGTCGGGCCCCGTGCTGGCCCCGAGTCGGCCGCAGGATGGTGCCCACGGTGGCCCCTGATGGCCCGGAGGCAGCCCCGCAGACCGCAGGGACGGCCCAAGGTGGCCGAGGAACCCTTCCTCGGCTGTTCCCAGGAGGGCCAGAATCATGGAGAAAGACATGTTTGGTCGGCGGGGCGAGAGCGAACCTCTTACAGGGCACAATCATAGAGAAAAACATGTGCGTTCCGAGGTGTGTCGGCCTCCCCGCCTGTGCGGGCCTCGCTGGGCTGCCCGGGCCCGGGCCCCGAGAGGGTCTCGAGAGGGCCGCAGTCGACCCCCAGCATGGTCCCGACGCCCTTCTGGAGGGCGCCAAGAGGGCTCCAAGAGAGCCCCCAGAAGGGCCCCAAAAGAGCTGCCCACCAGCCGGGGCCAGCGAGAGGCAGGCCCCAAACAAATAGCCCCACGAAAGCTCCTGAGAGGCCCCTGCCAGGCCGCTGATAGCCTGCAAATCTCCCCAGCAGTCCCCCAATATGGCCAGCATCATACAAACAACATACATGCTTCATGTGATGTCAATAAGTTTGCCTCTGAAGGCTCCAATGAGCTTCTCGGTCCCCGAGGTGGCCCCAGAGGGACCCAGAAGGGCCTTGAGAGGGCCCCAAGACTCCCGAGTGGGCGCCACGAAGCCTCAAGAGAGCCCAAAGAGGCCCAAGAGCGGCCCAACAGCGGATGCCAGTCTTTTCAATGCAATGTTGGGAGGAGAGGGCGAGACGCTGAGAGGAATAAAGCGCGACGAACCTCTGCAGTGCCGAAGGCAAAAACCTGCAATGACCCCCTCTCCGCCCGAGTCCCGAGTCCAACAGCGGAGGCCAATGAGAGGCAGGCCTCACGATGGCTCTACGACAGCCCCAGGAGGCCCCATGATGACCCCAGGGCGGCCCGAGGTGGTCCAAGACGGCCCCCCTGAGAGGCCCCCGGCAGACCCCCGAGCCATCCCAGCGTCCCACAGCATTCCCAGGATCATGCCGAAAACATGGTTTTTGTTGGTGGTTGTGATGCTCCTGCCCATGGGCGCCTGGGCGCCTGGGCACAGCCAGCGGCCCTCGGAGATCTGGCCGCCTCCTCCTCCTCCTCCTCCTCCTCCTCCTCCTCCTCCTCCTCCTCCTCCTCCTCCTCCTCCTCCTCCTCCTCCTCCTCCTCCTGTGAGCTCCATGGACGTCTCGGCCCACGCGGTGGCCCCTAAGCGGCTGCTCGGCGGGCTCCGTGGACTTCTCGGCCCACGCGGTAAAACCTCGAGCGGGCCCCCAAGGAGCCCGGAGAGGGCCCCAGCATTCCCCGGGAGGGCCTCGAGAGGGTCCAACCGCAGCCGACAGCGGAGGCCAGTGGGAAGCAAGCCCCGAGATGACCCCAAGGCAGCCCCAAGAGGCCTCACGACGACGGCCCCAAGAGGCCTCACGACGACCCAACAGGTGGCCCAAAATGGTCCAAGCCAGACCCCAAGAAACCCCCAGGTAGCCCGAAATTGTCCACGACGGTCCCTAGGAGGCCCCAATAACTCAATATACCAAGCGGTGCATCTCCCACAGATTTGGAAACATACCATCACCCAACAACTTCCAAATGCCCACGAGCACGCAAGCAAATAGCAATGGTGGTTCAATATGGGCTGGCGGAATGCACGAAGCGGCTGAATTTTGGCGGGCCCCCTGGCGGGCCCCAGCCATGCGAAGCCGCGAGAACTGATCGCCGTGTGGACTCGCAAGAGCAACTGATGAACGGGAGGACGATGGAGGAGAGTGAGACGCATGCATCAAGGCATGCTGGGAGCGGCTCCGTACCTTCCGCCTGCCTACTGATGCTGCACCATGACAGGTTCCATGCTCATACCCTCAAACATGGCAGCTTCGCTTAAGGCATCCTCGGCTAATCGGCTTCGGAAGGGGACTCCGAATCTAACACATTGACTGTTTCGTTCGAGACATTATCGACAATCGGCTTCGGACGAGATTCTGGATCTAGGCAAATTGCGGTTTCTCTCGAGACATCCTCGAAATATCGGCTTCGTAAGGGGACTCCAAACCTCAAAACATGGCCGTTGTCTCTCGAGGCATCCTCGATAATCTAGGTTCGGATGGGATTCTGGATCGTGGGAAACAGTTGTTTCGCTCGACCATCCGTCACGTACTTCGTGCCTCATGGGCCCCCAAGAAGACCTTTGACCCCCAAGACCGCCCAGCCCCCCAAGGGACGCCAAGATGGCAGGACGAAATTCTGCAACGATTGATACCGACCCTCTTGGAAGCCATACCTCCGAATACCAACTGATTCCAAACTCTGCGTGCGAATTTCCTCTGGTGGCCCGCCTTGACTCCCACTCTGCGAGCTCAATTCGGAGGGCCCCTGTGAGCCTTGTCCGTGTTAACCTTCGAAGGTAGATGATGGAATGGAAGATGGTTGCGGAGATTGAGATGCACGCGTGCATGCATGCCACGAGCGGCTTCGCTCAGTACGCCGGCCCGATGAGGGCATCCGCAAGGCATCCGCCCCTCCATTCTCCTGGGGCACATGAGAATGCTTCGTGCACGATGGGCGCCCAGGTGGCCCCAGAGGCGGCTCCTTGAGGGCCGAATTCGGGGCATCCCTCGCGCACTTCGTGCCACCTGGACCTCCAGGGGCGACCCGCTGGCCCTCGTGGCGGCTGCAGGGAGGCTCACTTCGGCACAACCCTGCACTGTCCGTGTCTCGTGGGCTCCCGGGGGCCCTCCGCTGATCCCCTAGAGGACTCCAGGGAGCTTCGCTTCGGCACGCCCCTCGGGCGCTTCGTGGCCCACGGACCCCGCGAGGGCCCACTCCTGCCTCTCAAGGCCGCGCATCGTGCCACGTGGGCACCACGCAGCGCGATGACGCCCTTCCCCGCCAGGGCCCCCCCCCTGCCCGCGGGGGACGGAGGGGACCCGCGGGCGGGGCGGGGGGGGGGGGGCACCGGTAGAGGCAGACGAGCAGGGAGGCGACTCTGCCCAGGAAGGCTCTGCAGGAGATCAGCAGGCAAACCCAGTGCAGCCTCCGAGCCCTCAAGAAGGGGGCGGGAGAGAGCAAGCAAGCAGCATGCATTTCAGACATCAGCCTCTTCAAATCAGCAAGCAAGGAAACAACAACTCAACTCCAAACCCCCCTGACGAACAAAAACTGAACTAGCAGACGGACTAAAGCTCCGAGCGAACATGATGAGCACTATTTTCAATGTCTTGTTCGGTACGCCCCCGCCCCCGGGCCCGAATGACAATGCCGAGTGCTGCGGCGTCCAATTCCTGCTTCGATGCGCCCCCGCCGCCAGGCCCCACGCGCGACATGCAGCGCGGCCCCGAACGGCCATCCGCCACCGTGCCTCGATGCACGAAGTCGAATAATCCCCGGGCTCTCATGTGTCCTCTGTTCTCTATAGTCAGGACTGGGGGATTCTAGCATTCTAGGGGCTGGGGCCCCAGATTCTCAGATGTCCCGGGCGTTCCCGCGCGCCCCTGGGCTGCCTCGCGTGACTTGTCCAAACGCCAGGGGGCCCCGAGACTAGCCCAGAGGGGCCCAAGAAGCGCCCAAGAGACCTCCAAGACAGCCCAAGAGCGTTCCAAGACGCCCAAGATGGCCCCAAGACGCCCCAATGGACCTCAAAGAATCACCAAGAGCGCTCCAAGATGACCACCAAGAGGGCCCCAAAGAAGCAAAAAACATTGATTTTCCTTGTGCGTTTCATTGTTGTTCGCGTTCTCGCGTTTTCGGGCTTTCGACGCTCCAAGACGGCCCCAGAGGCCCCCAAGACCACCCCAAGACGGCCCAAGAGGCCCCCAAGGGGGCCCCAAGACGTTCCAAGAGGGCCCCAAAACGGCCTAAGAGGCGCCCAAGATCGCCCAAGACGGCCCCAAGAAGGCTCAAGAGGGGGAGCACGAACCGACAATTCGAGCCTTCCGCCCCAAGAAGCCCCCAGGAGGCCCCAAGAGGCCCCCAAGAGAGCCCCAAGATGCCCCCAAGAGGCCCCCACGAGGTCCTCAAGAGGCCGAAAAAGAGGCCCCCAAACGGCCCATGGCCTCAAACCTGCCTCCAAGAGGCCCCCGAGAGGCCTCCCAAGATATCCAAACGAACATCCAAGAGTCCTCTAACCCGCAACCCAGAAACGATGGCGGGATAAGCCGAAGGCCACTAGATCCGCCGCCCCCTGTGGTCTTGCCACAGGGGTGCACGGCGTGCTGGATGTTTCAGGTTTTGGTTTTGGTTCTTTTTCTAAAAGAACTCCCCAGTGGGCTTCGGCCCGTCCCGCCGGCCACCCGCAAGTTTCCGAAAATCCATCTGTCAATGCCTTTGTTGCCCCAACTTGGCCCAAGATGGCCTCCAAGACGGCCAAGATGGCCCAAGATGGCCTCCAAGATGCTTCCAAGACGGCCAAGATGGCCTCCAAGACGGGTAAGATGGCTCCAAGATGCACCCAAGACGGCCCAAGATGGCCTCAAGATGGTCTAAGACGGCCCAAAAGGCCCGCAAAAGGCCTCCAAGACGGCCCAAGAGCCCTCCAAGACGCCCTCCAGGAAGGCCCGAATAGGTTAAAATCATTGATTTTCCTTAGGTTTTTCAAGGATTTTGGCATGTTCTTCTTTTCAGCTCTCCGACGGCCCAAGACGGCCCAAGAGGTCCCCAACATCGCCCCAACAGCACCCAAGAGGCCTCCAAGATGGCCCCATGACGGCCCAAGAGGCCCCCAAGAAGGCCCCAAGAGGGCCTCAAGACGGCCCAAGAGGCCTCCAAGACGCCCAAGATGGCCTCCAAGACGGCCAAGATGGCCCAAGATGGCCTCCAAGATGCCTCCAAGACGGCCAAGATGGCCTCCAAGACGAGTAAGATGGCTCCAAGATGCACCCAAGACGGTCCAAGATGGCCTCAAGATGGTCTAAGACGGCCCAAAAGGCCGGCAAAAGGCCTCCAAGACGGCCCAAGAGGCCTCCAACACGCCCAAGATGGCCTCCAAGACGCCCAAGATGACCTCCAAGACGGCCCCGAAGCGCCCCGAGAGGGTCCCCCGTTGGCCCAGAAAAGCCCCCAAGACGGCTCCCGACGGCGTCAGACGTGCCAGGAACCCACCAAGATGGCCGAAGTTGGCTCGAAGCTGGCCCAAGACGGCCCAATGGGCCCCCAAGAGGGCCTCCACGAAGGAGGAAGATGACCTTCAAGATGCCCACGTGTTCCCCCAAGGCTTTCCAAACCGATTCGGGGAACACATGGTCCGATGGCTTGGCAGGTCTGGCCTCAACGTTCGGCCACATAGGCGCTTCCAAAAAGGCAGGGGGCGGCGGTGATTCGCCGTAGGCGTCTTCGATCCGCCGCCCCCTGCTTGCAGGGGTGCACGGCGTGCTGGATGTTTCAGGTTTTGGTTTTGGTTCTTTTTCTAAAAGAACTCCCCAGTGGGCTTCGGCCCGTCCCGCCGGCCACCCGTAATTTTCCCAAAATCCGTCTGTCAATGCCTTTGTTGCCCCAACTTGGCCCAAGATGGCCTCCAAGACGGCCAAGATGGCCCAAGATGGCCTCCAAGATGCCTCCCAGACGGCCAAGATGGCCTCCAAGACGGGTAAGATGGCTCCAAGATGCCTCCAAGACGGCCCAAGATGCCCTCCAAGACGGCCAAGATGGCCCCAAGATGCCTCCAAGATGGCCCAAGAGGCCTCCAAGACGTTCTCCAGGAGAGCCCGAAGAGGCCAAAATCATTGGTTTTCCTTAGGTTTTTGAAGGTTTTTTGCGTTTTCTTCTTTTCGGCCTTCCGACGGCCCAAGAGGCCCCCAAGATCGCCCAAGAGGCCTCCAAGAAGGCCCTATGACGGCCCAAGGGCCCCCCAAGACGGCCCCAAGAGCGCCCCAAGACGGCCCAAGAGGCCTCCAAGACGCCCAACATGGCCTCCAAGACGGCCCTGAAGCGCCCCAAGAGGGCCCCAAGACGGCCCAGAGAGGCCCCCAAGACGGCTCCAGACGGCGTCAGACGGACCAGGAACGCCCTAAGACGGCCAAAGAGACCCCCAGGAAGCCCCCAAAGGCCCCCAAGAGGCCCAAGGAGGCCCCCAAGATGCCTCCAAGAGGCCTCGAAGAGGCCCCCAAGAAGCCCCCAACAGACCCCAAGGGTGCCCCAAGAGACTCCTAACAACCCTCATCCTCCTACTCTATTTCTTCCTCTTCCTCTTCCTGTTCATAATCATTCTCTCCCATGTGTTCCCCGAAAGCTTTCCAAACCGACTCGGGGAACTCATGGTCCGATAGCTTGGCCAAGCTCTAGTCCAACTTTCGGCCACATCGGCGTTTCCAAAAAGGCAAGGGGCGGCGGTGATTCGCCGTAGGCGTCTTCGATAATGAGTAATGTGTTCAGTTTATGCTTCGGCGCGCCCCCACCGCCAGAACCCCGCACAAAGCACGGTCCCGAACGACAACCACGACCAGTGCTTTCACGTTCTCCTTCGGCGCGCCCCTGCCGCCGGATCCCCGCGCGGAGCACCGACGCGGACGCCAACGACGAGCACCCCGTTCCATCTCTGCCCTGGCGCGCCCCCGCCGCCAGGAGCCCCGCGCGGAGCACAGCCCCCGAGCGACGATGCCGAGCAAGGCGTGCGTTCCACTCCTGCTGCGGCGCGCCCCCGCAGCCGGGGCCGCGCGCGGACCCCGGCCTCTCAAGGGGCCCCGAGAGGCCTCCGAGAGGGGCCCCGACGCTGCCCGAGAGGACCCCGGCATGCTGGCCACGAGAGCTCCGCCAGGGGCTCCCTGGAGCCGCCCAGTCCGCGAGGGCTTGCCAAGGCCTCTCAAAGACTCGAAAGGGTCCCCCGAGACGCCGCCGGCCGCTCCATGCCGCCCGAAGCTCCGCAGAACTCGCCGAGGCCCGCCCAGACCCCGCAATGCCTCCCAGGACTTCTCGATGCCTGGGGCCGGGGGGGCGGCGGCAAATCATCCCGTCAGAAATTGCCCCACGTAGCCGCCAGAAGCCCCGCGGGGGCCTCGGGGGAGCCCCAGGGCGCCCCCCAAGGTGACCCCAGAAGACCCGCATAATCAGCAAAACAAGAGCCGCCAAAACAGCAAGCAAGCAAGCAAGGGGCCCCGACAACCTGACCCCCTTCTCCCCCGAAAAAGCGAGCAGACGCCGGGCCAGACCATTGCACCTGAAAACCTTAGTCGCCTCCCTGGCGGTAGACGGGGGTTCGCGGCTATCCCGTGGGCGCGCTGGAAAGGTTTTCACCTGGGCGCAGCCCTCCTCTGCAGGATTTGGACTGTCTATGGTCAGTTGCCTGCGCGCGCCGCACCTCGGGCCGCGCCGCGGCCTGCGCCCCGTCAGCACGCGAGCGTGGCCCCTGACCAGCTCGTGCCCGAACGGGGACCCCGGGGGCCCCGTCCCGAACGGTCGTGTAGGACCCCGCTGCCGCTGGCACCCTCTCGGCTGCTCCGTCACTGCGCTGGCGTGCTCCTGCCGCGACCAGTCATGTGGAGCCCGCCGCCACTGGTGCCCTCCTCAGCGGCTGCCTTTCCTTGGACTGTCTCTTCGGACCCCTAACTGTCCGAGCCCTCGTCCTCGCTCTTGGTTGCTGCCGTCGTCATCTCGGCCGAAATCAAGCGCCAGCATCTCTGCGTGCTCCGTCGGGTCTGGCATGTCGTCGAAGTGTGGCGAGCTCAGCGGCGACCTGCCGGAAGCCCAGCCACAGTCCCCGACTTTGTGGAGCCTGGCCGCATTGTGCTTCTAAGTGTGCACGATGAGGCACAGTCGTCCTTGATTGGACAGGACGCGCGAGAGGACACAAGACCTTTCTGAGGGCCACATCGCCATAGGAGTGTAAGAAAGCACGCGACGCGAGGCACAGGACACAAGGGTACCCTTGAGCTGGCAGGGTCGACTTACTAACCTGGGCCGACTGTATCTGCCGACCTTCTCGGTGCCCTTGCTCTCGGGGGGGCTGCCTGCCGCTCTCCGTGTCCATTCTCAACGTTCGTCTAGCTGCCGTCGTCAGCTCTGTCACGGCCGTCCTCTGGCCCCTGCCTTCTTCGCGAGGGCGTTGCTGTCCCCGTCGGCGGTGCGGCGTCTTCCACTTCTCCATCTTCGACGGCGGCCTCCGAGGTTGCCGTCCCCCATGGTTGTCATAAGGCGCCGCGGCCAACCCGCCAACGCAGGCCTCGAGGGCCGCGCTGGTCGCAGCTGCCGCGCTCGCCGCATTCTGCACCGAACAAGTCTTCCTCATTACCAGCCAGTTCGCCAGGTCTTGGATGGCTGCCGTCTCGCCCAGTTCAACGCAGGCCTTCCCAGAACGCAGCACCTCCGCGAACCGTTGCTGGAGCATAGAAGCGACCGCGTGGCACGTCCTCGCGTATGCGTCATGTGTCCGCACCTTCCGGCGACCTCCTGCCATGGTAGGCCATGGCCGAAGGGATCGTGCCCGCTCCGAGTGCTCTGCCCAGAAGCTCACGACCTCCGCGGCGATGAGAAGCTCTACCTTGTCGTCCGTACAAGCCGCTGGCTTCAGCATCCTCTGGAGAGCACCTCCTGGCCCGGTGCCGCCGCCTCTGCGTACCCAGCGGGCTTGCGGATCACCTCCTGCCCCGCGTCGTCACAGAGCGGGAAGCAGTAGTCCCTTTCGAAGTCGGCGACCCCCTTCCACAGGTCGAAGCCCGTCTGTACCCATGCTGGGCCCAACATGTAACATTGACGGGGTACCACGAGCGGCAGCTCTGGCAACTTGCGCCCGCTCCGCTAGTCTTCGCGCGCACCAGCTTGGCCGTCAGCCCCCCGCCCGTGAAGGCGAGGCGCTGTGGCGGGAGTCAGATGCGGTCGTCGTAGCGCAGCACCGCCCGGACCTTGACAAGGCGGGGCCACGCCACCCAGCGCATGTACCTCGCGAGGTCCTCGTCCATGACCAACCGTCTTAAAGCCCCGATGAACGCGCTGTGTGACCATGTTGCCCTCGTTGTCGGGTCCTTGCCCGCCCCGAGGAGTTCGCGACGACCTGCTGGGCCTCGGGCCGTTCTGGTCTACGCCCGCCACGTGTTCCGTCCACGCCATGGCGCGCAGGGCTTGGTTGGGCACCGTCGGCCCAGACGTGCACGTCGCTGATGATACTCACGATCGCCACTGTTCATGGGACCCCGCGCGCGAACGCAAGAGCCACCTGCTGCTCGTTTCCCCGGACCGCACGCACGACCTCACCGTGTTAATGCGCGCGCGCGGCCCGCGTTGCCGTCGCTTGCCCGCTCCAGGTCCACGCAGGACCGCGCCGTCTTCAGCGAGGGCGCCCCCCATCTCTTCGGACAGCGCGATCGGGTGAGGCTCCCACCGAGCCCACCTTTGCGCCTCCAGCCCGCGACGGCTCCCTTCCGCTGCCGCACAGCACCTCCGAGGGAGGCGGGCCCCCGCCCTCGTGCGGGCCCCCCTGGGCGGCGGCGGGGCCCCGGGCGCTCCGCGGCTGGCCGCCACCGTGAGGCACGCCAGGGCGTCCTCCAGCATGGCCCCTTTCGGGGCAACCACGGAGCGCTCTCGGCCGCTTCTGCACTGGCTCCTCGGCAGCTGCCTGGTCCACGAACTCCCTCGGCGGCCGCCAGGCGTCCTCCACGCTGGGGTCCGCGGCCGCCGCCGCCTGCTCGAGCGCACCCTCGAGCTCGGAGGAGAACTGACTCCTGAAGCACCTTGCGGACCCGCCGCCGCGAGGCGTCGAAAGCACACGGACCAAAGGCCAGCATCTGCGCCCAACCGCTGTTCAAGATCGGCCGAGCGCCGAAGCCCAAATGGCCACGGGCATCGGGCAGAGCGAGAGAGAGAGAGAGGATACGCCGTCGTGCTGGCGCACGGGGGCAAAAAACCTTCGGGAGCGCCGTCGTCGGATCGCACATCGAACAAAAATCCGTAGGGGACGCCGTGTGGCCGAGCGCGGCTGACAGCCCCAGCAAGCCGAGGTAACCTGCGGGGGAGCCCATCGTCTGGTTACTCCAGACTTCGTAATAAAGGGAGGGGGGTCTCATTTCGGGGGGGGTCTCTTCCCCAGGCTATCTTGGAGGGCCTGGGGGGTCTGGGGACGACGCTTTGGAGGGTTCTCCCACGGGGGAGGTCTGAAGTGGCTTGTCTTGGAGGGTCTAGGCCCCCTCCCTTTTATTACGAAATCTGGAGTACTTACAAATGCGACCGTCCATCACAAATAACCAAAAGCATTGGGGGAACCATCACGCCGAACACCACGGACAGGCCCGCCAGACTCTCGAAGTGCCCTTTTCACCCTCGGATCGAAAATTGAGAACCCTTCCATGACTCCACCATCTCGCCGCACATGACGAAATCGCTAAGGGGCGAGTAGCGCAGAGCACTGCCGGCATTCCCCACACAGTGGCCCTCTCACATCTTCGCGAATCACTACTCCAGAACAGGCCCTGTGTCAGCTTACCGCAATCTGGGAAGTCACTCGAAGGCCCGATGGACTGATCGCACACAGGGAAACCCTCATGGGGGAACGTGAAGCACACTGTGGCGCCACGCTGCGGCACACTTCAAAACATCGCCACACCTCGCATTGCAGCACGCCGAGCGCTTTCGTCCGAACAAGACGAGGCAGTGTGACAAGTGCAGCAAGAGCAGAATCAACAGCAGGAGGGATATGAGGGAAGCGGAGGAGGAGGCGGAGGAGGGAAGAGGAGGCAATAAGAGCTCCCGGGAGAGGGAGAGAGAGAGAGAGAGAGAACCAAAGACAGAACAAGTGAAGAGAGAGAGAGAGAGATGGGAGACATATAACGATACAAAAAGCAGCACAACAAACAAGTCGCGAGGTCCTGCGCCACCCAGGCGGCCCCATACTCGTCGACCGCCGCGGCGACCAAGTCCCGGGTCAGGGGAACAGCCGCGGCCGCCGCTGCCTCTGAGGACGATGGCGAATATGTGTCGTATCTCGGTTTCGTCGCCGTCGCCGCCGTTGGAGGAGGACGGGGAAAGAATGGGAGAAGGATCGGCAGCACGAGGACAAGCAGTAGGACGGGCAAGACACATGTGGAGGAGCATGGGACGGAGGAGCCTGGACCCCCCCCAGGGATCTACATCAGAAGTGTGTGTTGTTCCATCGATGGCCGTCTCCTCATTCTGTCCCCCTCCTCATCCTGATCCCCCTTCCTTCCTCATCCCGTATCCCTCCTCCTCCTCCCCCTCCTTCTCCTCCTCCTCATCCTCCTCATTATCCTCCTCCTCACCATTATCCTCCTCCTCTTCCTCCTCCTCCTCCAACTGCTCCCCCTCACCCGCATCCCCTGTCCCTCCTCCATCCTCCCTCCCTCCTCCTCCAACTGCTGCTCCTCCCCCGCATACCCTCTCCCTCCTCCATCCTCCCTCCCTCCTCCTCCTCCTAGCAAGGAGGGAGGAGGAGGAGGCGGAGGAGGAGGAGGAGGAGGAGGAAGACGGGGAAGGGAGGGAAGGGAGGGAGGGAGGGGAAGAGGAGAGGAGGGGGAGGGGGTACACGTATATTATACCCGTTCCACTGCTCCGCCGCCCCCTCTCTCCTCGTTCCCCCCCATTCCTCCCCGTCCGACCACCTTTCGCCTCCTCCTCCTTCCTCCTCCTCTCCTCCTCCTCCTCCTCCTCCTCCTCCTCCTCCTCCTCCTCCTCCTCCTCCTCCTCCTCCTCCTCCTCCTCCTCCTCCTCCTTCTCCTCCTCCTCCTCCTCCTCCTCCTCCTCCTCCTCCTCCCCCTCCTCCTCCTCCCCTCCTCCTCCTCCTCCTCCTCCCCCTCCCTCCTCCTCCTCCTCCTCCTCCCTCCTCCTCCTCCTCCTCCTCCTCCTCCTCCTCCTCCTCCTCCTCCTCCTCCTCCTCCCTCCTCCCTCCTCCTCTCCTCCTCCTCCTCCCTCCTCCTTCCTCCTCCTCCTCTCCTCCTCCTCCTCCTCCTCCTCCTCCTCCTCCTCCTCCTCCTCCTCCTCCTCCTCCTCCCTCCTCCTCCTCCTCCTCCTCCTCCTCCTCCTCCTCCTCCTCCTCGCGCCTCACGCATCACAATTCCTCCTCGGGGGGGTGGGGGGAATGGGAGGGAGGAGAAGGATCGCACTGTTCCTCCCCATCCCAATCCCCTCCGCTGTGCTCGACGTAGCGCACCGCGCTCCGACGCCATTCATGCGGCATCTTGTATTGTTCTCCTCCTCCTTCTTCTCCTCCTCTTCCTACGTATTTCTTCTCCTCCTCCTCTCCTCCTCCTCCTCCTCCTCCTTTTCCTCCTCCTCCTTCTCCTCCTCCTCCTCCTCCTCTTTCTTCCTGCTGCTCCCTATAACTGTCCCTCATTCTCCTTGTTCCTCCTCATCCTCGAACCCTGCCAGCCTGGCCAAGGCTCCCGACGAACTCTGTTTCTCTACCCCATCACACAGGAGAGGCATGTGGTGGACCGGAGCGGGGGGAAATGGACTGGGTGCATGGATGGAGGCCTCCCACTTGGGGTCCGCGTAGATGGGGTCGGAGGATCACGCCGCATCGTCGATGCGTCACCGATGCATCCGCGATACATCGGCGACGTCGGCGATGCATCGGCGTCGCCGGCGTGGAGAAGATCGGGCTCGACGTCGAGCCGCATCGCCGATGAATCGGCGATGCGGCGCGATCCTCCGACCCCATCTGCTCCGACCCCATCTGTCGGGGGCGGCAAAGAGGGGGGCGTCCAAGAGGGGGGGTGCAAATCATGGCCGGCGGCATGTGCCCGGCCCAGGGAGGGGGGGGGGGCTGGGGACGTATCAAACAAGAAGCGGCGCCATGAAATCTGTGGAAATACCATGGCCCCCGTCATGAGATCCCCCCCCCCCTAGTCATCGCCCCCCTCCCAGACCCCCGACGTCATGATTTTTTCATGACGTCGACCCCCCGAGGACTCGACCCATTCCCCGGGACCAGTTTTTCGTCCTGAGTCGTTTTTTGACGGTCCCGAGGGCCGGTAGGGGCCCCCAGAGGCCAAAAATAATGAAAAACCTCCCGTCGTGATTTTTTCATAACTCGAGGGGGTCTGGGCTCTTTGCCGCCCCCGAATCTGGGAGGCCCCAAAACGGAAGCGAGGGAACCGGGAGAGCGCAGGGCGGACCCGGCTCGACCCGGCGCCCCCCCCTGCGGTAAAAGCCGTGCGCGCCCCGCGGGCGCGCGCGCCCCCCCTCGGTGGGCACCGGGCCCGGCGCGCGCCCACGCAGGAGGCCGCGCGCGCGGGAGGGCACACGGGCGAGGCACGCGGTGGACCGGGCGAGGGGGAAGCGGACGGGGTGCTCGGGACCCAGACCCCCTCGAGTTATGAAGAAATCACGACGGGAGGTTTTTCACTATGTTTGGCCTCTGGGGGCCCTTGCCAGCCCTCGGGACCGTCAAAAAACGGCTCAGGACGGAAAACCGGTCCCGGGGAATGGGTCGAGACCTCGGGGGGTCGACGTCATGAAAAAATCATGACGTCGGGGGTCTGGGGAGAGAGGAGCCGGGCGAAAGGGGGGGATAGCAAAGGCGGGGGTTGAGAACTAGCTCACGTGGCTGATTTTACCGGCGCCTCCCGGCCCGTTCCTCTATATATCGAGGAATGGGCCGGGAGGCGCCGGGCCCATTCCTCGATATGCCCATTCCTCGATATATCAAGGAATGGGCCCGGCGGCGGGGCCGAAACCAGCTGCATGCAGCAGATGTTGTAACCCCGCCTTTCCCCCCCCCCCCCCCCCTATTTCGCCCGACCCGAGAGCGGGGGGAGCCGGGGGAGCGCACGGCGAACCCTGGTCCGCCAGGCGCCCTGCCAGCGCGCGCACGCAGGGGTCCCAGACCCCCGACGTCATGATTTTTTCATGACGCCGACCCCCCGAGGTCTCGACCCATTCCCCGGGACCGGTTTTCCGTCCTGAGTCGTTTCTTGACGGTCCCGAGAGCCGGTAAGGGCCCCCAAAGGGCAAAAATAGCGAAAAACCTCCCGTCGTGATTTTTTCATAACTCGAGGGGGTCTGGGAACCCTGGTCCGCCAGGCGCCCTGCCAGCGCGCGCACGCAGGCGTGTGCGCGCGCGCAGGCGGAACACTCCCGCGCGGCGAAGGGCGGCGGCGTGCTGGCGCTCGCGCCGGGTCGAAGCGCGCGGGGCCTCGCTGTCCAGGCCGCCAGCCAGGGCGGCGGCGAGTCCGAAGCGAGCTCCTGACGCAGTGCGCACGGGGACGGGGGAGGAGGAGAGCAAGGCGGGTGAGGAGGAGGAGGAAGAGGAGGAGAAGCCGAAGGGGGGACGATGTGGCGGTGGAGGAGGGGGCGGAGGAAGGGGAGGAACAGGAGGAGGAACAGGAGGAGGAGGAGGAGGAGGACGACGACGGCAGTTTTTTTTTGCGAAAACCAAGAACTTTTCGACAAGCCTCCCACAGCTCACATATCAGCTGGCGCTGCGAAACAACTCGCCTTGCCACCAAAATCGTGAGACTCGGCCGGGACGAAGGGGAAGGAGGGCGAGGACGAGGCGGAGGGCGAGTGGGCAGCGTGGCTGCCAACAACGGCTGCCACGAAGCAAAAATCCTCCGACGAAGAAAATGGGACGGGAGGAGGACAGAGGGCAATCAATACCAAGACGCGACAGTCTAAACGGTCGCAGCCGCACGCTCAGCATTGCAGGCAAAAAAACGTCAGCAGCCCTGGAGTCGGGCTCGGTAGTAAGACAAGGGAGAAGGGGACGCCGGCGAACACAGATCGCAACATCGCGCGTGCGCGACGAGGCCGCTGCGACTGGACGGCGCTCGCGCCGAAGCCATCGCGAGCACGAGCGAGGGAGAAGCCAGGGAGAGGGGGGGAGGGGAAGGGCGGGGCACGGGGCAGCTTGCTGGGCGCAAGCACCCGCCAAGGACATGCCTCGGAGGCCTGGAGATTGGCACCAACACCAAGACAGAGGGTTGCCTCCACAGGGGGAAGATGATCCTAGATTTCCAGCGCTGGTGATAATCGTTCGGCCACCTTGGAAGCCAGACTTTTACCACCATCACCGACATCGGGATCTTCTTCCCCCGGTGGAGGCACACCGCCGAAATTATTGGTGTTGGTGTCAACCTCTCGGCCTGCGAACGACAGCACTATAGACGTCGTGCGCGAGCGGGCGCGCGTGCCCTCGGCAGCGCGCGCGCGCGGCCGCCGCGGCGGCCGGCAGGAAAGGGCGAGCGCCGGAGCGCGTGCCCCGGGGGTCGGCCCGCAGCGAGCACGACACCTGTGCGCTCGCAGGGCCAGCAGGGCGCAGGCGGCGGCGGGCGCACCCCACGGGAAGAGGCGGACCGGGGAACGCACTGAAGAGGAGGGCGCCACGACATCTGGGAGGTCTCATTCTTCCTCCTCCTCCTCCTCCTCCTCCTCCTCCTCCTCCTCCTCCTCCACCTCCTCCTCCTCCTCCTCCTCCTCCTCCTCCTCCTCCTCCTCCCCCTCCTCCTCTCTCCCCTGGGGGAGCACCCCCGAGACAGAAGACTCCCCCCACGAGGCGAAGAAGCCGAGTGGCACGGACGTGAACTTCCAGAGGTCCCGCGGGAATGTCTTGGCTCGGCGCCGGACCCCCCCCGTCGGCGGCGCCTCCGGCCCAGCCCTCGCCGCGCTCCGCGCGCCGGGCCGGAGAAACCCGTGCGGACCTCCGACAGCGGATATATATATATATATTGATTTATTTATTTATTTCTATTTATTTACTTATTTATTTATTTATTTATTTATTTATTTATTTATTTATTTATTTATTTATTTATTTATTTATTTATTTATTTGTTTCTTTATTTATTTATTTATTTATTTAGTTATTTATTTATTTATTTATTGATTTATGTATTTATCTATCTATTTATTTATTCATGTATCTATTTATGTATTTATTTATTTATTTATTTGTTATTTATTTATTTATTTATTATTTTTTATTCATTCATTTATTTATTTATTCATTCATTCATTTATTTATGTATTTTTGTACTTAATCAGTTATATATATATATACATATATATATACATATATATATATATATTCATAAACACAAAATCGCAGTTCTCTGTCTCCAGGGCAGGGAGGAGGAGGGGGGGGGGGCGCCCTCCCCAAGCCCCAGGACCGTCCAAACCGACTCGGGGCGGGAAGCAGGTATTCCTAGATACTCAAAGTGCAGCTCTCTGTCTCCAGCCCTCCCCGAGCCCCAGGACCGTCTCCAGCCCTCCCCAGGCCCCAGTGCAGGGAGGGGAGGGGCGCCCTCCCCAAATCCCCAGGACCGTCCAGAAACGACTCGGGACGGGAGGCTGGTCCCGCGAGCACGCCCTGGGGGTCCAGGGCACGTTTCCATCAGGACCGGCGTCCTCCATGGCAGCAAAAGCCTGCCGTCGCAATGATGTTTCCGCGTGGCGCTCCCTCGCTTGCAGCGAGGTCGACTTTGCATGACACAAAGCTTGCAGCGGGTCACGGTCGATGATGGTTCCATGGCAGCAAAAGCCTGCCGACACAAAACGAGGCTGCCGTCGCAGCGGTTTCTCCGCGTGGCGCTCCCGCGGGAGGAGCTCAGGAGTCAAAAGGCACCGATAGCCGCTGCTCGTCCTGGAGGGCCCTCGTCGCCACCACCAGATTCGCCTCGCACTGCTGCTCAGACCGCTCCCCAGGGGAGGTCTGGGGAGCAGGGTACTGTTACCGCCCTGTTCCCCCAAGAGGAGAGACGAACTCAAACTCTTCCTTCTCTCTTCTTCTCCCTCTTCTTCGTATTCACGGCCTCACAATCTCAACTCCGATCTACGTAAAATCACTCCGTGCTGCCACCCACGCGTTGAGAACAGTGACTCGGCTTTGCTAGCCCTCAGCTCTGAAGCTTGGCCCAATAGCCTACGAAAGAACAATACATGATACGAAATCCGCTGAATTCATGTCCTGCCTCTCCGCCCTCACGGACAGATGCTAATGATGATCATCCCGCCTACCATCCCCTACTACCGCCCAGCAGGCCTCGCCGATAGATAATGCATGTCCAGCAGGCCCCCGTCATTAGTGGCACTGTACCTCCCTGCTCCCCCAAGGGGAGCTCAAACATAAACTTTCGAAGGTCCGGCGTTGCATCGGCGACGTCGGCGATGCACCGCCGCCGTCGGCGTGGCCAGGATGGGGCTCCGCATCAAACCGCAGCGCCGGTGCACCGGCGATGCGGCGCGCTCCTCCGACCCCACCTGCTCGGACCTCACGTCCCAGACCCCCGACGTCATGATTTTTTCATGACGCCGACCCCCCGAGGTCTCGACCCATTCCCCGGGACCGGTTTTTCGTCCTGAGTCGTTTTCTGACGGTCCCGAGGGCCCGCAAGGGCCCCCAGAGGCCAAAAACGGTGAAAAACCTCCCGTCGCGATG
>CAUYUJ010019305.1:143234-148234 GCA_963575745.1 Prorocentrum cordatum | reverse complement strand
CGACGACGACGACGACGACGACGGCGACGAAATAGGAGGGACGACGACGAGACGCCGACGACGGACGACGACGACGACGACGAGGGAGGAGGAAGGACGACCACGGCGACAACGACGACGGAAACGACCACGACACCAACGAGGACGACGACGACGAACACGAGGAAAGACAGAGGACGACGTAGGCGACGACGACGACGACGACGCGGGAGGAGGGAGGACGGCGACGACGACGACGACGACGCAAGAGCGCGCGCGCACGCTTTTGTTGAAAATCCGTGTTGCGAAACCTTCGGTTTTGTAGGTTTTTTGGACACACGATTTTGAAATCCTTCCGAAACCGATGGGTTTTGAAGGATTTCGGCATACGCGCGCGACGACGCGCGCGTCGGCACTTCGTCCCATTTCTGCAAAGGATTCTCGCGACGGCACACGCGCAAGGGCGTCGACATGCGCGCGCGCGAAACCCGTTTAATAGCATTTTGTGAACATCTTGAAAAACCTATGGTTTTCTTAAGATTTCGCAAGAGCTCGCGCGGAAGCATTTTTAGCAAATCAGTGTTGCGAAACCCTGTGTTTTGTATGTTTTTGGGAAACTCGATTGCGAAATCCTTCTGGCACCGAAGGTTTTTGAAGGATTTCGGCATGCGCGCGCGACGACCCGCGCGTGCACTTCGTCTCATTTTTTGCAAGGGCTTCGTGAAACAGTGTTATGTTAGATCAAACAATTGTCACCGCATAGTGTTTTTTTACAAGGGAACCTCAGGGGGGGGATACCGCCCCCCCGGGGATAGTGTAAATTCATATTTAAGATGGACATGTGGTCAGAATCATGTATGATTTACATGCCCGAAAGGTGAAGCGATAACTCTGGGGGGGAGGGGGTAGATCCTATTCTGTTTTTAGAAAAGAGAATTGCATGAGCGGAATTTGTGCGCATGAAAACACTAATTTGGAGCCGTTGGTCAAAGTCACGGAGTTGGGCGGATCGATGTTTGATGGCTTGCCGTAGTTCCTTCGAAGTTGGTTCTAGCGTCTTGAAATGAAAGCGGCCAATGCACTGATGCGTGGCCCAAAATGCTCGAGCTTCGCAAAAGCGACAACTTCCAGAGTCCAGACAGGAGCAGCGTTGGAAGATTCGCGCAGGGAGGCCGACGCACGGGCGGGCCGGGGCAAAAGCGGCGCCGTCCCGGGCCGTGAGACGTCGGGACGGCGTCGCGACAAAGTAAGGATCGCAGCGAGGCAGCGCTTCTGGTGTGTCGGAAACGCGAGGCTTCGAACAAAGATGTCGCTGGACATGTTGCAAAACATCGCCTCTCTTACTCGACGCCGATCCCGCGGAGCGACAGGGCATGGTCGTCGTCGCCGTCGTCGCCGTCGTCGCACAGAAGACCAGCATCCCAGGCGAATGGAGCGTCAGAAACTGCTCGTTTGCGACCGCGAAGGGCCTCTCGCCTCTTGTCCGCCCCCCTCTCCGTATGAAGCAATACCTCTGAAGGACCGTTTGGCAGCAGCCAGGGTGCTCTTGTGGGCCCCGCGGAGGCCTCTCGGG
This sequence comes from Prorocentrum cordatum, assembly GCA_963575745.1. Classification (NCBI taxonomy): domain Eukaryota; class Dinophyceae; order Prorocentrales; family Prorocentraceae; genus Prorocentrum; species Prorocentrum cordatum. Next base: position 146,682 of record CAUYUJ010019305.1, on the reverse strand, counting down.
CTCTCTTGGGCCATGTACTGCGCCTCGTGGACTGTCTTGGAGACGTCTTGGGCCCCACTTAGAATCCTCTGGGGCCGTCTTGGGCGCATCTTGGGCCGTTCTGGGGCCGTCTGGATCCATCTTGGGGCCTTTTGGGGGCCCTCTTGGAGACCCCTGGGGAGCCTTGGAGGCCTCGAACAAAACAAAAAGCGGAACTGCTGAACATGACAGTTTTCCGGACGGGGCGTGCAGATCTTGCTGGATGCAACCACCTTGGGCTTGGGGGGTCCCCTTGGAGCTCTTTCTGCATGCAGCTTGGAAGCTTCTCGGGCACCTGGGATGATTTTTTGGACCCGTCGTGAGCCGCTTGGAAGGCTTCTCGAGGGGCTGAAGACGCACTGGGGGGCCTCAGGGGCCGCTGTCGGGCCGCGTGGGTGATTTTGAGACGGTCATTGGGCCGTGTGGGGGCCATCTTGGGCCGTTGCGGGGCCGCCTTGGCGCCTTGGAGGCCCTGGGGATCCCCCAACCCGCCAGGCACCTTTCGAATTTGCTTTGAATGGGCACGTGCATGCATGTGTATGTATATGTTTACGTATACTGTATACATATACGTAAATGTGCAGCATAGACAGCGACGTACAACATGTTCATAACACTGTACATGCATATGCATAGGTATGTATGTATATGCAAGTGTAGGACAATCTCTGTATGTGCATGTGTGAATGTATATGGAGGTTATGTGTATATGTATGTGAACATATGTCTATATACGTAAATATACATGTATGTGAATATATGTATGTGTAACTGTCTTCTGTAAGTGTACATGCCTGCGTATAGGTGCATGCATGCATGCGTACATGTAAATGTGTTCGTCTATGTCTGATATCTGCTTCTCCGGTCTTCTGTCTTCTGGGCGTCCGAGACCGCTCCACGAAGCAGCCCCGCGGATCGCTCCAGGACGGGCCGAAAAGGCCTCAAGAGCCCAGGAGACCACCAAGACGACCCCCGAAAGGCCCCAAGGCGGCTCCAAGAAGGCCAAGAGACGGCCCAAGATTGCTCCGAGAGGCCCCCCCAGAGCACTTCGAATCGGGGTCAAGATCGCTCCGGGACGGGCCGCAAGGGCCTCCAGAGCCCAGGAGACCACCAAGACGACCCCCAAAAAGGCCGCAAGGCGGCTCCAAGCAGGCCAAGAGACGGCCCAAGAGTGCTCCGAGAGGCCCCCCCAGAGCACTCCGAGTCGGGGGATCCATGTCGTTCCCAGAGCCCACGACCCCCTCCCCCCCCTCCCTCTCTCCCGCCGCCCTCCCCCCCCCCCCTCCCTCTGCCCCCCCCCTCCCTCCCTGCCCACCTCGCCTCCCCCCTCCCTCCCTCTCTCTCCCTCCGCCCCGTCCCCCTTTGAAGGCCTCCTATAGGAAGGCACCAACTATACACCAACACCGATCCTGGCCAGGATCACCCTGGGCCCAGGATCGGTGTATACGCCATCCTGCCTTGCGCAAGAAGGCATATACACCGATCCTGGGCCCAGGGTGATCCTGGGCCAGGATCGGTGTTGGTGTATAGTTGGTGCCCTCCGATCCTAGATGGGGTCCGAGTAGATGGGGTCCGAGGATGGCGCCGAATCGCCGCTACATCGCCGATGCATCGGCGATGCACCGCCGACGCATCGCATCGACGTCGTCGGCAGAGCGTCGGCGGCGCCCGCGTGGAGGCAACCGGGCCACGCACATGGGCCGGCATCGCCAACGCATCCGCAATGCGGCGCGATCCTCCGACCCCATCTTTTTTTTTGGGGGGGGGGGGGGACCCCATCTACCTGGACCCCATCTGAAAGGCCTAGACCCTTCCTCCCCGTCCCCCGTCTCTCCTCGTCTCTCTCACCCTTCCTCCCCCCCCCCCTTCTCGGGGGCGTCCAAAGGGGGGCGTCCAAGAGGGAGGGGAGGCGCAACTCATGGCCGGCGGCGTGTGCGTGGCCCGGGGGGGGGATGGGAGGCGGCCGGGCACGTACTGAAACAAGAAGAGGCGCCATGAAATCTGGGGGGATATCAAGCACCACCCGCGCCACGCCTGACACCGACTGCCTCCTGGAGCCACTGGGCACAGGTTATTAGGGGCCCCCCCACCCTGCAAAAAAAACTCGTGGCCAGCCCACACATTGCCGCGCAACAACTCCCAAAAAGCCCCTAACAGGCCATGCCGAACCCCACAAGACCCTCAAGAGACCACCTTGCGACCCCCTCCCCCCGCCCCCCCAAGAAACTAACGAGGCGCCCGAGACGCTTGACACGTCAGGTGTTCACAAACTATGTGTTATGCACTTTGCGTGGTATGTGTCGGCTCCCCGCACATTGAATGACAACCGCGGGACAGCTGACACGCCCTGGGCCAACCCAACAAAACCCAATAGACCTCTCTGGGGGGTCGGCGGCAGAGGCGGCAGCCTTTAGATAAGAAGAGGCGCCACATGAAATCTGGGGGGACATCAGGGCCCCCACCATGAGATCCCCACCCCCTGGTTGGGAAGCTGGGCGAAGGCTGCTAAAACCGTGGCTGCCAAAACGGCCCTCCCGGAAGGAAAGAGAACAGCTTCCCGGAACGAGACGGTCCACGGGCTTCTTCCCGGAAGGACGAAGACAACTTCCCGGAGGTCGACTTTAGCAGCCACGGATTTCGCAGCCCTTGCCCGTGGTCATCGCTCCCCTCTTGGCCGCCCCCGACGTCATGATTTTTGTCATGACGTCGACCCCCCGAGGTCTCGACCCATTCCCCTGGACCGGTTTCTCGTCCTGAGTCGTTTCTTGACGCTCCCGAGGGCCGGTGGGGGCCCCCAGAGGCCAAAAATCAGGAAGAACCTCCCGCGCCATGATTTTGTCATAGCTCGAGGGGGTCTGGGGTATACGCCGTCGGCAGCAGGGGCGGCCTCCCAGAGCGGATCGTCCGGGGCCCGGGCTCGAAGCACACCGCCGAGCCAAGGAGCCGTCAGGGGGGGGAGGGGCCGTCGAGCTCGGGCGGCCCTGCAGGAGGGGCAGGAGGGGGAGGAGGGGGAGGGGAGGGGAGGAGGGGGAGGAGGGGGAGGATGGGGAGGAGGGGGAAAAACCTCCCGTCGTGATTTTGTCATAGCTCGAGGGGGTCTGGGCTCCTGGCCGCCCCCGCATCTCTCTCTCTCTCTCTCTCTCTCTCCTGGCCGCCCCCTGCCTCCTCGAGCCCCGTTGCTCGAGTGCCTCCTCCTCTTTCACCCCCCCCTCCGAGTCCTCGTCCTCGTCCTCGTCCTCGTCTTCGTCCTCGTCCTCGTCCGCTCCTCCTCCTCCTCCTCCTTCCTCCTCCCTCCTCCTCCTCCTCCTCCTCCTCCTCCTCCTCCTCCTCCTCCTCCTCCTTCCTCCTCCTCCTCCTCCTCCCCTCCTCCTCCTCCTCCTCCTCCTCCTCCTCCTCCTCCTCCTCCTCCTCCTCCTCCTCCTCCTCCTCC
>CAUYUJ010019305.1:120734-140734 GCA_963575745.1 Prorocentrum cordatum | reverse complement strand
CACGCTCCACGACGGCCCAAGAGGCCCCCAAGATCGCCCCAGGACGGCCCAACAGGCCCCCAAGACGGCCCCAAGACGGCCCAAGAGGGCCCCAAGACCGCCCAAGAGGCCCCCGGGACGGCCCAAGAGGGGCCCCAGGATGGCCCCAAGAGGAGGCCCAGAAGGGGAACCCGAATGAACATTTCGAGCTTTCGGCTCAAGAGGCCCCCAGGAGGCCCTAAGAGGCCCCCTCGAGGCCTACAACAAACCCCAAAGGAGCCCCAAGAGGCCCCAAGAGGGCCCCGAGAGGTCTCCAAGAAGCCCCTGGGACGCCCCCAAGAGGCCCCTAAACTCCCCCCAATAGCCCCCGAGAGCCCTCTCGAGAGAGCCCACGAAGCGTCCATGAGGACTCCGAACCGAAACCCAAGCACGGTGGCGGGATGGGCCGACGGCCAATTGATCCGCCGCCCCCTGCTTGCAGGGGTGCACGGCGTGCTGGACGTTTCAGGTTTTGGTTTTGGTTCTTTTTCCAAAAGAACTTCCCAGTGGGCTCCGGCAGAACCCGCCGGCCACCCAGAATTTCCCCAAACGTGCTCAACGACCGCAAAAAATCCTCCAAGAACGGCCGTTTCGCTCGGGACATCCTCAAATTATCCCGGCAAAGCAACCTAACAGCGATGTGTAGGAGCATATCTGGAAGCATCCCCCTTAAGATTCAGATGAGAATCCAGTTGTAGAGTTCTGCTGTTCTCGCAGTCGTAGTCGCATTCGCGATGACAGTCGCAGTGGCCTGCATTAGCCTCAGCCTCAGCCTCAGCCTGCCTCAGCATCAGCCTCAGCCTCAGCTTCAGCCTGCCTCACCCTCAGCCATCAGCCTGCTCCTGCATCAGCCTCAGTCTGCCTGCAGCCTCAGCCTCAGCCTCAGCCTGCCTCAGCTGAGCCTGCCTCAGCCTCAGCCGCAGCCTGCTCACATCAGCCAGCCTCAGCCTCAGCCCTCAGCCTGCCTCAGCCTCAGCCTCAGCCTGCTTCAGCCTCAGCCTCAGTCTGCCTTCAGCCTCGCCTCAGCCTCAGGCTGCCTCAGCCTCGGCCTGCATCAGCCTCAGCCTCAGCCTCAGCCTGCCTCAGGGCTCAGCCTCAGCTGCCTCAGCCTCAGCCTCAGCCTGCTTCAGCTCAGCATTTCCCCAAAGTCTTTTTTTTTTTTGTGCCTTCAGCCTCGCCTCGGCCTCGGCCTCAGGCCTCAGCCTGCATCCCTCAGCCTGCATGGCCTCAGCCTGCTGCTCAGCCTGGCTCAGCAGCAGCCTGCCTCAGCCTCAGCCTCAGCCTGCCTCAGCCTCAGCCTCAGCCTGCTTCAGTCTCAGCCTCAGTCTGCCGTCGGCCTCGGCCTCGGCCTCAGCCTGCCTCAGCCTCAGCCTGCATCAGCCTCAGCCTCAGCCTCAGCCTGCCTCAGCATCAGCCTGCCTCAGCCTCAGCCTCAGCCTCAGCCTGCCTCTGCCTCAGCCTCAGCCTGCTTCAGCCTCAGCCTCAGTCTGCCGTCGGCCTCGGCCCCAGCCTCAGCCTGCCTCACCCTCAGCCTGCATCAGCCTCAGCCTCAGCCACAGCCTGCCTCAGCATCAGCCTGCCTCAGCCTCAGCCTCAGCCTCAGCCTGCCTCAGCCTCAGCCTCAGCCTGCTTCAGCTTCGACCTCAGTCTGCCTTCAGCCTCGGCCTCAGCCTCAGGCTGCCTCAGCCTCAGCCTGCATCAGCCTCAGCCTCAGCCTCAGCCTGCCTCAGACTCAGCCTGCCTCAGCCTCAGCCTCAGCCTGCTTCAGCCTCAGCATCAGTCTGCCTTCAGCCTCGGCCTCAGCCTCAGCCTGCCTCAGCCTCAGCCTGCATCAGCCTCAGCCTCAGCCTCAGCCTGCCTAAGCATCAGCCTGCCTCAGCCTCAGCCTCAGCCTGCCTCAGCCTCAGCCTCAGCCTGCTTCAGCCTCAGCCTCAGTCTGCCTTCAGCCTCGGCCTCTGCCTCAGCCTGCCTCTGCCTCAGCCTGCATCAGCCTCAGCCTCAGCCTCAGCCTGCCTCAGCATCAGCCTGCCTCAGCCTCAGCCTCAGCCTGCCTCTGCCTCAGCCTCAGCATGCTTCAGCCTCAGCCTCAGTCTGCCGTCGGCCTCGGCCTCAGCCTCAGCCTGCCTCAGCCTCAGCCTGCATCAGCCTCAGCCTCAGCCTCAGCCTGCCTCAGCATCAGCTGCCTCAGCCTCAGCCTCAGCCTCAGCCTGCCTCAGCCTCAGCCTCAGCCTGCTTCAGCCTCAGCCTCAGTCTGCCTTCAGCCTCGGCCTCAGCCTCAGCCTGACTCAGCCTCAGCCTGCCTCAGCCTCAGCCTCAGCCTCAGCCTGCCTCAGCATCAGCCTGCCTCAGCCTCAGCCTCAGCCTGCCTCAGCCTCAGCCTCAGCCTGCTTCAGCCTCAGCCTCAGTCTGCCTTCAGCCTCGGCCTCAGCCTCAGCATGCCTCAGCCTCAGCCTGCCTCAGCCTCAGCATCAGCCTGCCTCAGCATTCAAAATGTGGCCCGGGAATGGAGTTCTGGGAACTCGAAGAACACGAAGTGGCCTACAGTTGGCTCCGGGCATTCAAAATCATGCCCAGGAATGGAGTTCTGGGAACTCGAAGACCACGAAGTGGCCTACAGTTGGCTCTGGGCATCCAAAATGTAGCCCGAGAATGGAGTTCTGGGACCTCGAAGAGCACGAAGTGGCCTACAGTTGGCTCCGGGCATTCAAAATGTGGCCCGGAATGGAGTTCTGGGAACTCGAAGACCAGGAAGTGGCCTACAGTTGGCTCCGGGCATCCAAAATGTGGCCCGGGAATGGAGTTCTGGGAACTCGAAGAGCACGAAGTGTGTGACTGTTGCATCCGGCCCTCCATAATGTGGCCCGGGAATGGAGTTCTGGGAACTCGAAGAGCACGAAGTGTGTGACTGTTGCATTCGGCCCTCCAGAATGTGGCCTGGGAGTGGAGTTCTGGGAAATCGAAGAGCACGAAGTGTGTGACTGTTGGCGAAAAACGAGCCCGGCACCTGCCGCCCGGCAACTCCCAACACCTGCCAGGACCCCCCTGTGGAGTGATCTGTGAGCTCTTTTGAGTCAACTAGAAACCTATCAGTCTTCGCTGTTAGGTAAAAATCGCGAAGATGGCCCAAGATGGCCTCCAAGTCCGCCCGAGATGGTCCAAGACGGCCTCCAAAACGGCCCAAGAGAGTCCAAGACGGCCCAAGACGGCCCAAGAGGCCCCCCAGAGGCCTCCCAGACGGCCCAAGAGGCCTCCAAGAGGTCCTCCAGGAGAGTCCGAAGAGGCCAAAATCATTGATTTTCCCTTGGTTTTTGAAGGATTTTGGCATTTGCGCCTTTTCGGCTATCCGACGGCTCAAGACGGCCCAAGAAGCCCCCAAGATCGCCCAAGAGGCCCCCAAGAGAGCCCCCTGATGGCCCAAGTGGCCTCCAAGATGGCCCCTAGAGGGCCCCAAGACGGCCCAAGAGGCCTCCAACACGCCCAAGATGGCCTCCAAGACGCCCAAGATGGCCTCCAAGACGGCCCTGGAGCGCCCCAAGAGGGTCCCCCGTTGGCCCAGAAAGGCCCCCAAAACGGCTCCCGACGGCGTCAGACGTGCCAGGAACCCACCAAGATGGCCGAAGTTGGCTCGAAGCTGGCCCAAAGGGCCCAAGAGGCCCCCAAGAGGGCCTCCAGGAAGGCCAAAAGATGCCAAAATCACTGATTTTCCCAAGGTTTTTGATGGATTTGGGCATTTCCCTTTTTTCGGCCTTCCGACGGCCCGAGACGGCCCAAGAGCCCCCAAAGATCGCCGAAAGATCGCCCAAGAGGCCTCCAAGACGGCGACGATGACCATCAAGACGCCCACGTGTTCCCCGAAGGCTTTCCAAACCGATTCGGGGAACACATGGTCCGATGGCTTGGCAGGTCTGGCCTCAACGTTCGGCCACATAGGCGCTTCCACAAAGGCAGGGGGCGGCGGTGATTCGCCGTAGGCGTCTTCGATACATGGCATACGCACCGCGTCACCCCCTGCTTGCAGGGGTGCACGGCGTGCTGGATGATTCAGTTTTGGTTTTGGTTCTTTTTCTAAAAGAACTCCCCAGTGGGCTTCGGCCCGTCCCGCCGGCCACCCGCGCGTTTCCCAAAATGCGTCTGTCAATGCCCAAAAACGGCCGTTTCGCTCGGGACATCCTCAAAAAATCGCGAAGATTGGCCCAAGATGGCCTCCAAGTCCGCCCGAGATGGTCCAAGACGGCCTCCAAAACGGCCCAAGAGAGTCCAAGACGGCCCAAGACGGCCCAAGAGGCCCCCCAGAGGCCTCCCAGACGGCCCAAGAGGCCTCCAAGAGGTCCTCCAGGAGAGTCCGAAGAGGCCAAAATCATTGATTTTCCCTTGGTTTTTGAAGGATTTTGGCATTTGCGCCTTTTCGGCTCTCCGACGGCTCAAGACGGCCCAAGAAGCCCCCAAGATCGCCCAAGAGGCCCCCAAGAGAGCCCCATCATGGCCCAAGTGGCCTCCAAGATGGCCCCTAGAGGGCCCCAAGAGGGCCCAAGAGGCCTCCAACACGCCCAAGATGGCCTCCAAGACGCCCAAGATGGCCTCCAAGACGGCCCTGGAGCATTCCAAGCGGGCCCCAAGTCGGCCCATAGAGGCCCCCCAAACGGCTTCCGACGGCTTCAGACGTGCCAGGAACCCACCAAGATGGCCGAAGTTGGCTCGAAGCTGGCCCGAGACGGCCCAAAAAGCCCCAAAGATCGCCCAAAGCTTGCCCAAGAGGCCTCCAAGACGGCCAAGATGACCTTCAAGATGCCCACGTGTTCCCCGAAGGCTTTCCAAACCGATTCGGGGAACACGTGGTCCGATAGCTTGGCAGGTCTGGCCTCAACGTTCGGCCACATAGGCGCTTCCAAAAAGGCAGGGGGCGGCGGTGATTCGCCGTAGGCGTCTTCGATACATGGCATACGCACCGCGTCACGACGTTCGATGCTGCGCACCACTTCGACAAACTCCCAGGGAGCGGCCGGTGATGCGCCGCCGGCGTCCTCGATAAGAAGAGGCGCCACATGAAATCTGGGGGGACATCGGGGCCCCCACCATGGGATCCCCACCCCCTGGTTGGGAAGCTGGGCGAGGGCTGCTAAAACCGTGGCTGCCAAAACGGCCCTCCCAGAAGGAAAGAGAGCAGCTTCCCGGAACGAGGCGCGGCACGCGAAACAGTCCGCGGGCTTCTTCCCGGAAGGACGAAGACAACTTCCCGGAGGTCGACTTTAGCAGCCACGGATTTCGCAGCCCTTGCCCGGCTTCTGACTGGTCATCGCTCCCCTCTTGGCCGCCCCCGACGTCATGACTTTTGTCATGACGTCGACCCCCCGAGGTCTCGACCCGTTCCCCGGGACCGGTTTTGCGTCCTGCGTCGTTGTTTGACGGTCCCGAGGGCCGGTGAGGGCCCCCAGAGGCCAAAAATAAGGAATTATCCCGGCAAAGCAACCTAACAGCGATGTGTAGGAGCACATCTGGAAGCATCCCCCTTAAGATTCAGATGATAATCCAGTTGTAGAGTTCTGCTGTTCTCGCAGTCGTAGTCGCATTCGCGATGACAGTCGCAGTGGCCTGCATTAGCCTCAGCCTCAGCCTCAGCCTGCCTCAGCATCAGCCTCAGCTTCAGCTTCAGCCTGCCTCAGCCTCAGCCTCAGCCTGCTCCTGCATCAGCCTCAGTCTGCCTGCAGCCTCGGCCTCAGCCTCAGCCTGCCTCAGCCTGAGCCTGCCTCAGCCTCAGCCTCAGCCTCAGCCTGCCTCAGCATCAGCCAGCCTCAGCCTCAGCCTCAGCCTTAGCCTCAGCCTCAGCCTCAGCCTGCTTCAGCCTCAGCCTCAGTCTGCCTTCAGCCTCTGCCTCAGCCTCAGCCTGCCTCAGCCTCAGCCTGCATCAGCCTCAGCCTCAGCCTCAGCCTGCCTCAGCCTCAGCCTGCCTCAGCCTCAGCCTCAGCCTGCTTTAGCCTCAGCATCAGTCTGCCTTCGGCCTCGGCCTCAGCCTCAGCCTGCCTCAGCCTCAGCCTGCATCAGCCTCAGCCTCAGCCTCAGCCTGCCTCAGCATCAGCCTGCCTCAGCCTCAGCCTCAGCCTGCCTCAGCCTCAGCCTCAGCCTGCTTCAGCCTCAGCCTCAGTCTGCCTTTAGCCTCGGCCTCAGCCTCAGCCTGCCTCAGCCTCAGCCTGCATCAGCCTCAGCCTCAGCCTCAGCCTGCCTCAGCATCAGCCTGCCTCAGCCTCAGCCTCAGCCTGCCTCAGCCTCAGCCTCAGCCTCAGCCGCAGCCTGCTTCAGCCTCAGCCTCAGTCTGCCTTCAGCCTCGGCCTCAGCCTCAGCCTGCCTCAGCCTCAGCCTGCATCAGCCTCAGCCTAAGCCTCAGCCTGCCTCAGCATCAGCCTCAGCCTGCGTCATCCTCAGCCTCAGCCTGCTTCAGCCTCAGCCTCAGTCTGCCTTCAGCCTCGGCCTCAGCCTCAGCCTCAGCCTCAGCCTGCTCAGCCTCAGCCTCAGCCTCAGCCTGCCTCAGCATCAGCCTGCCTCGGCCTCAGCCTCAGCCTCATCCTGCCTCAGCCTCAGCCTCAGCCTGCTTCAGCCTCAGCCTCAGTCTGCCTTCAGCCTCGGCCTCAGCCTCAGGCTGCCTCAGCCTCGGCCTGCATCAGCCTCAGCCTCAGCCTCAGCCTGCCTCAGCATCAGCCTGCCTCAGCCGCAGCCTCAGCCTGCCTCTGCCTCAGCCTCAGCCTCAATCTGCCTTCAGCCTCGGCTTCAGTCTCAGCCTGCCTCTGCCTCAGCCTGCATCAGCCTCAGCCTCAGCCTGCCTCAGCCTCAGCCTGCCTCAGCCTCAGCCTCAGCCTCAGCCTGCCTCAGCCTCAGCCTCAGCCTGCTTCAGCCTCAGCCTCAGTCTGCCTTCAGCCTCGGCCTCAGCCTCAGCCTGCCTCAGCCTCAGCCTGCATCAGCCTCAGCCTCAGCCTGCCTCAGCATCAGCCTGCCTCAGCCTCAGCCTCAGCCTGCCTCAGCCTCAGCCTCAGCCTCGGCCTGCTTCAGCCTCAGCCTCAATCTGCCTTCAGCCTCGGCTTCAGTCTCAGCCTGCCTCAGCCTCAGCCTGCATCAGCCTCAGCCTCAGCCTCAGCCTGCCTCAGCCTCAGCCTGCATCAGCCTCAGCCTGCTTCAGCCTCAGCCTCAGCCTGCATCAGCCTCAGCCTGAGTCTGCCTTCAGCTTCGGCCTCAGCCTCAGCCTGCCTCAGCCTGCCTCAGCCTCAGCATCAGCCTGCCTCAGCATTCAAAATGTGGCCAGGGAATGGAATTCTGGGAACTCGAAGAACACGAAGTGGCCTACAGTTTGCTCCGGGCATTCAAAATCATACCCAGGAATGGAGTTCTGGGAAGTCCAAGAGCACGAAGTGGCCTACAGTTGGCTCCGGGCATCCAAAATGTGGCCCGGGAATGGAGTTCTGGGAACTCGAAGACCACGAAGTGGCCTACAGTTGGCTCCGGGCATCCAAAGTGTGACCCGAGACTAACCTAGTGAAAACTCAGAGAAATCAGCGTGTGTGTGTGTGACGGTTGTGTCAGGGAATTGAAAGTTGAGATGTGACAAGACGACAAGGACACTGTGTATGAGTGTTGCATGATAGTGTGAGAACGAGTGTTGCCCAGGAGTGTCGCCCAGATATGAAGCTCTGAGAGGTCACAAAGCACAAAGTGTGTGACTGTCGCGTGGGATTACTCTGAATGTATCCCGGGATTGCCGTTCCAGACAGCCAGATAACCCGGCGTGTATACCTCTTGTGTGCAATTGTTCCAAATGTAGCCTGGGAATGGCGTTCTGGGAGGTCTCGGACACGAAGTGTTTGACTCTTGCATCCTGTTATTCCGAATGTGGCCTGGAAATGGGGTTCTGGGATGCCAAAGAGCTCGAAATGCATTTCTGTTGCATCCCGTTAATCAGAATGTGGCCCGGGAATAAGGTTCTGGGGTGTCAAGTACGAAGAATTGTATGACTGTTGCGTCCGGCTATTCAAAATGTGGCCCGGGAATGGAGTTCTGGGAACTCGAAGACCAGGAAGTGGCCTACAGTTGGCTCCGGGCATCCAAAATGTGGCCCGGGAATGGAATTCTGGGAACTCGAAGAGCACGAAGTGTGTGACTGTTGCATCCGGCCCTCCAGAATGTGGCCCGGGAATGGAGTTCTGGGAACTCGAAGAGCACGAAGTGTGTGACTGTTGCATCCGGCCCTCCAGAATGTGGCCCGGGAATGGAGTTCTGGGAACTCGAAGAGCACGAAGTGTGTGACTGTTGCATTCGGCCCTCCAGAATGTGGCCTGGGAATGGAGTTCTGGGAAATCGAAGAGCACGAAGTGTGTGACTGTTGGCGAAAAACGAGCCCGGCACCTGCCGCCCGGCAACTCCCAACACCTGCCCGGACCCCCCTGTGGAGTGATCTGTGAGCTCTTTTGAGTCAACTAGAAACCTATCAGTCTTCGCTGTTAGGTAAAAACCTCCCGCGTCGTGATTTTGCCATATAACTCGAGGGGGTCTGGGGTATACGCCGTCGGCAGCAGGGGCGGCCTCACGGAGCGGATCGTCCCAGGCCCGGGCTCGAGTCACACCGCCGAGCCAAGGAGCCGTCAGGGGGGGGGAGGGCTGTCGAGCTCGGGCGGCCCTGCAGGAGGGGGAGGAGGGGGGGGAGGGGGGGGAGGGGGGGAGGGGGAGGAGGGGAGGAGGAGGGGGAGGAGGGGAGGAAAAGGAAGAATGTGAGGAGGGAGGAGGGGGAAAAGGACAAACAGGAGGAGGCGAGGAGGTGGATACGAAGGATCGGGAGGATGATTAGCAGTGGCAGGGGGGCGAGGTGGCAGCTGCCGGGCCCTGTGCCACGAGTAGTCCGACGTCAGCTTGAACGTCCTGGGCTTGGAAGAGTCCGAGCCATCCGCCCAGGTGGGCCTCCCTCGTTCCCTCCTCCCCCTCCTCCCCTCCTCTCCCCTCCCCCTCCTCCTCCTCCTCTCCTCCTCCTCCTCCTCCCTCCTCCTCCTCCTCCTCCTCCTCCTCCTCCTCCTCCTCCTCCTCCCCCTCCTCCTCCTCCTCCTCCTCCTCCTCCTCCTCCTCCTCCTCCCCCTCCTCCTCCGCACCACCACCAAGAGGAACACAGGAGAAGGAGGAGGCGGACGACGAAGAGGTGCGCCTCGGCGCAACTCTCGCGACTTTGCTCAGGGAGCGAGGGGCCGTCGCACCGAAGGCCCGCGCCGCACCCGCACGACGAACGCACGGCCCAGGCGCGATCAATGCAAGCCAGCACATTCCCCACCCTTCCGCAAGAAGAATGCAGCTCCCCCTCCCTCCTGAATCCGTTTCTTCCCCTCCTCGCTCCCCCACTGAGCGTGAACACAGAAGGACAACTCCCAACCGAAACTTGACATTCCCCGAGGTGTAGTGTGATCTGCGCGCTGTACGCTCTGACTGCCTCTTCTTCCTCCTCCCCCATCGCTGCTCCTCCTCCTCCCCCTCCTCCTCTTCCTCCTCCTCCTCCTCCTCCTCCTCCTCCTCCTCCTCCTCCTCCTCCTCCGCCCTGCCCTTCCTTCTCATGTTGTTGTTCTCCTCCCCACGTCAAATCAGCAAACGTTGCATGCTTGAGGTGATCCAGCCAGGCGGCAACGCCACGCGAAACAGCAACTCGCCAGGCAGGCCCGGCAACGAAGGGTACGGCCCGAACGCGCGCCAGCAGAGAATGGCTCCCCCATCTAACGCAAGTCTTGGCACTTCAACACCGCCAATATACGTAATTGCTGCGCCCTCACAATCCTGAGTCACGCCAAACCAGTATTCTTGACACGTTGGCCAGGGGAATCCGTGAAAGTCCGGCAAAGTTTGGGCCGACTGTGCGCGGCGCTAAGGCAGTGCTTTCAAGCGTCAGAGCATTTCTGCGCACCTGGCGACCGCTGACCACGGAAATGCCTCGCCGCCCTGTAGACGGCGTGTATGGAAAACGATGCTGAGCCGACCTCCTCTTCACCCCGAGTGCACCAAGGCAAAGGAAGCTATCCAGACACATGCCCCAGAGGCCAAGGTATCTAACATAGTAGCCTCGCCACCAGTGGGCAGCAAGTGCGGTGTTCGATGCAGTCCCGCGAGTTGTGGGGACACCTCAGGTCGCAATGCCCAACCTGTTGAAACCGGCGCGCGGTGCATCATCCATTCCATTGGGCCCTGCTGTCGGCGGCCGTTGCCCGTGGCGGAACTGGACGACGGGGCCGTTGGGAAAGGTTCGGCGCTCTGCGGGCGAGACGGCCAACTGGCGCAGAAAGCGGCCATGTGGCCAGCGTATGACGGAAACGGGCCTCGATGTGGCCAGGGCTGGCCAGCAGCGCCCGGGTCGAATCACGAAGGGCGAGCGGGCTGCTGGATGCTCGAAGATCAGTCGAGCACGCGCGGCGGGTGGCCGACCGTAGAACGGAGGCGAAGTGGGAAGCAGACCATGCTGACCACGACGCTGCACGCGCAGGGAACTGCGTGCCCCGGCGTGCCCACACTGATTGATCTGACATCGCGCTGTGATCTCGCACGACAGCATTTACCACTTGGAGCTTGGCGGCCCACGCGCAATCCGAAAGGCAGCGAAATCCGACAGGAAACGAACTCTCAAGGACCGCTGTATACATCGGGCGCAGCACGCCATCCGCCTGGTCCGACCAGAGAGTTGCGAGAGCGCCGTTGCCTCTACTCCTCCTCCTCCTCCTCCTCCTCCTCCTCCTGCTCCTCCTCCCCCTCCTAATTACCCCTCCTCCTCCTCCTCCTCCTCCTCCTCCTCCTCCTCCTCCTCCTCCTCCTCCTACTGCAACTTCAGGAGGCAAGTCACAAAGATGTCATACAGGTCATACGACCTGGGCAGCAGAAGTATGAACCCTGGCTTGCAACGGCAGCCCGAGCCCGCGCTCGGACCCCAAACCGTAGCAAGGGTCGAATGTTTTGATTCTGCTTGGGCACGTGTGGAGGAGGTGGGGGACCGTACATGGACATTATATTCGAACCCTGTGGCCCAAGATGCCCCCCCGAACCCCCGAATTTAATATTGATGGCGTGGCGACGGGGGGGGCGTGAGTGGACAGAAATATTCGAACCCCAAAGCACCGCCTTTGCTGAGATCAACATTGATGTCGGGGGCGCGGGGGTGATTCAGAATCTCCCTCGAATGTGTGAGGGTTCGAATATATTGTCCATCTACTGGAGGACGACGAAGTCGAGAGGGCAGGCTTGCTGCCTGGTCTCTCCCCTTCGTCTCAGCGATTGGATCTGGAATCGCCAGCTTATGACTGCTGATCCCAATTTCTTCCATGGGGGGGGAGGACAGACAGGAAGATTGAGGCGAATCTGTTTCATGCTCCACCCTCCATCCCGCCTCCCTTTTCCACCGTGTTTATCATCCGACCTACTCTCGACTGTACGGCGCATCCACTGAATCGGGTTCCCCCATCCTGAGCGAGCACGTGTCACATAGGCCGCTGAAATGCATGCCCACTGCCACGGCCTCATTTTTACAAAGGGAGCACCGAGAGGGTGATTGTCGAGCCGGCGATACCCACTCCCCGAACCCGACACAACCCACACACATAAAGGGTTGTGCCCAAGGTGAAGGTAGAACCCTCGGCTACAGCAATGACCGCGCTGCATGCTGTACCTCGTGGCGAATACTCTCGGGCAACAAAGATGCAGTCCGAACGACACCTGGGCATGAGCACCGGGAGCTGCCAAGAGAAGAGGACGGGGCCACGCATCAGTCACTGCGCACCACCACAAAAACAATACCCCCCACACCTCGGTCCCTCTCGGCGAACCTTCTGAAACCCCAACTCAGAAGAGCGGCCAGGCTGTGCGCTGCACTGCTGGCGGGACGACCTCGGCGCGCCCGCGCACAGGAGGCCCAAACGACCGACGACCTGCGGCAGCCAAGCCTGGCAGCCATGGCACATGGCACGCCCGAGATGTGGTAGCCTGGGGGAGAGGAGAAGGAACAGGCAGTGGGCGCGCACGCCCGTCGAGCGGCATGGTGGCGTGGAATGTGTGGGCGCACCTACCTGCTGGATCCCGAAAGCCCGGCCAGGCTGCGCACAGGAGTTCCACAGCCGCCGCACTTGTGCACGGCGGCCGAACTGGCGAGGGAACGGCGCCAAAGGCAAGCCGCCGTCACACATGGCACGTCGGTGGCGCGGCTGGTCGAAGGGCAGCACGACAGCACGCCTCGCGGAGCCGACTTTGCACGCCGACCGCGCGGCATGGCGGTGCGGAAGAAAAGTGCGGCCGTGTCTCGGACCCTCTCGCCCACGACTGCCAGCCCTGGCATCCGGCAGAGCGCCGCAGGAATCGCACGCCTACTGCCCACGGCGGCACCGAGGCCAGGGGCCAGCGAGTGTAGAACAATAGATCGGGGCGCTCGTGATGGTGATGTTGTTACCTCCTGGCCTGCCGGCAGCACATCATGGGCCTGCATCACGTCAGAGCTTCGCCTTGCGGACTGCGCCGCTGCGTCGACGCCCGAGGGGCATATAGTCCGACTTCGCCCCGGCTGCACGCACGATCTCCGGCAGGGCCTGGCAGATCGTTGGATGCCGTGGCAGCGCACGATGGCCCGACAGGCCTGGCGTCCACGTCGAGGGTGCAGCCTGGCAGGCGCGGGGGGGCGCCCAGCCCGTCACAATGTGTGGAGGGCGACCAGCAATCCATCCATCCGCCATGCAAGGCGCGGTCGCTCCTGCAGCGCGGGTGGAGTCGCAATCCGCCGCATCAGAACCTAGGGTTTACGATGATGAGGAGGGGGAGGAAGAAGAAGATGAGGATGAGGATGAGGATGAGGATGAGGATGAGGATGAGGATGATGATGATGATGATGATGATGATGATGATGATGATGATGATGATGATGATGATGATGATGATGATGATGACGATGGTGATGTTGTTGTTGATGATAATGGTGAGTATGATGATAATGATGGTGACGATGGTGATGATGATGCTGATGATGATGGTGATGATGCTGATGATAATGGTAATGATTCTTATGATGACGAAGGATGATGATATTGCTGATGAAAATTATGGCTGACGAATATGAAGAAAATGGTGGGTGGTGATGGTGATGGTGATGTATGGTGGCGATGCATGATGGCGATGATGGGGATGATGATGGTGAGAATGATGATGGTGATGATGACGATGATGATGATGATGATGATGATGATGATGATGATGATGATGATGATGATGATGATGATGATGATGATGATGATAATGGTGGTGGTGGCGGCGCCGTGGTTCGCGTGGCGCATCTCCAGCGGCTGGAAGACGCGACCCCCATGTGAAGTTTGGAGGCCGCGTGATTATCCTGGCGCAGCATGGCGCTGTCTGTTACACAGCTTCTCCGGGAACTGCTGCGGATCATCGTCGTATTCATCGTGCCGCATCGCTCGTCGTTCCGGCGTGCCTTGCTGGGCCAGAATTGTCGCACTCGTCGTGCTACCAGCACTTGTTGTCGGACTTGTCGTGCTCGTCGTCCTGGCAGCGCTTGCTGTCGGACCTGTCGTGCACGTCGAACTGCCAATACCTGCTGTCGGTCTCGTCCGGCTTGGCCTTGCCGAAGTACCTGCCGTAGTCGCCGTACTTGCTGTGCTCGACGACAAGCTTCACGCGCTCGTGGCACTCGTGCTTGTCGGCCGTGCTGGACTCATGCAGGGCCTCACCATTCTGGACAGCGTCATCGTGCTTATCCTGCCGGCACCCGCCGTACTCGTGATCTTTCAGCTCCCCGCGACGCGGCGCCTGCCTGCCCCCTCAACCCCGCCCTGCCGGACCTGCCTCGCCTGGCGGCAAGCCACCGCGACGCCCGTCGCCACGCCGCCCCGGCGCGCCCTCTGGCCGCACCCGGCTGCCCGGCCCAGCTCCGCCGCGCCGCGCCGCGGAGGCGCCCGGCCGCGCCGCAGCGAGCGCGGTGCCCCGCCCGCCGGCGGTGGCAAGATGTGGGCCCTGCGGGGCGAGGCCCCGGGGCCCCCATGGGGTGCACGCGGCTGGGGCCCCTAGGCCCTACGCGGCCTGAGGGCCCTCGCCCTGAAGGGCCCCACCTCTCGGGGCCCCCTCCCTTGAGCCGCCGAGCAGCTGGCCCCGCCCACAGCTCGGCGCCCGCCCCCGGCGGCGGCCACCGCCCGCCGGCCGAACCGCCGCCTCCCGAGGCCGCGGCGGCGGCCCGCGATGGGTGCTGGGGCTGGGCTTTCCTGGCCGCAGCGGGGCGGCAGGGTCCGAGGCGCAGTGGCCCCGTCCGCGCTCGCTCGCTGCCCGACGACGCCCGGTCCCAGAGGGTGATGCCGATCCAGAGGAGACAGCAGTGTGGCGACGACCCCCCAAGACTTCTCCTCCTCCTCCTCCTTCTCCTCCTCCCCCTCCCCCTCCTCCTCCTCATCACCATCCTCTTATTATTATTATTATTATTATTATTATTATTATTATTATTATTATTATTATTATTATTATTATTATTATTATTATTATTATTACTATTATTATTATGTATTATTATTATTAGTATTATTATTACTATTATTATTATGATTATCGTTCGTCTTATAAAAATTATTGTAAGTGTTCTTCTTTCTGTTGTTCATATAATCATAATAATGTTTATTTTGACTAGTATCCATTTAATATTATTCTCGTGTTATTATTTGTAGTAGTGTGATTACTATTAGTATTCGTCTTATTATCACTGTTATGGTTATTATAAGTTGTTGTCTTATTATTATGTTGTGTCTTACTTTCCTTATGTGTTTTCCTCTTCTTCTTCTTCTTCCTCCTCTCCTCCTCCTCCTCCTCCTCCTCCTCCTCCTCCTCCTCCTCCTCCTCCTCCTCCTCCTCCTCCCACCCCCCTCCTTCGCCCCTCCTCCGCCTCCTTCAATCCTCCGCCCCATCCTCCAGACGAATCTGTGCATCCCCGCCCGCTTGGCCCGCGCACAGGCGACGGCCCCGGTCCTGCGCCCCAGCTGCTGCTCCGGGCACCCCATGCGCCCAGCCCTGCCCCGGCCGGGCCGTGGAGGAGGAGGAGGAGGAGGAGGAGGAGGAGGAGGAGGAGGAGGAGGGAGGAGGAGGAGGAGAGGGGAGGAGGAGGAGGAGGAGGAGGAGGAGGAGGAGGAGGAGGAGAATGGAGGAGGAAGAGGAGGGAGGAGGAGGAGGAGGAGGAGGAGGAGGAGGAGGAGGAGGAGGAGGGGGGAAAAGGAGGAGGAGGAGGAGGAGGTGGAGGAGGGCGAGGAGGAGGAGGAGGGGGAGGAGGGGGATAGGGGATAGGGGATGGGGATCGGCCAAACGATGCTGAGGCAGGGCTGGGCCGCCCGCCCTCCGAGTCTGAGAGCACCACGCGTCCGGCCCGAGCAACGGGGAGAGACCCGCAGAGTGAGGATAGGCCTGTGTCGGGCGTGTCCCCCTACAGGAGGATTTTCGACGAAAAATTAAAAATACCCCAAACATGTACTAAAAAGGTCAAACAATAATCGAAAAAGAGTCCCCAGGCTATTTTTTGACTATTTTGGGGGTATTTTTCATTTCTCGTCGAAAATCCCCCTATAGGGGGACAGGCCCGACCTAAGGATAGGCATCCCTCCCAGGGTACCCTTGCGTCCTTGCTTCCTGGGTCCATCCTTGGACACTGTCGTTGGCCGCGCCCCGCTCGAAGCGCTTCGAAATTGGGCTGCCAGGGGCCTTGCATCCTTATCGAGCATCCTTACTCTGCGGGTTGACTGGGGCTCCCGTGGACCGCCCCTGCCGTGACACGCGCGGCGGGGACTCGCAGCAGGATCACCGGCGGGTGCGGCTTGCGGAGGAGAAGGGATCATCACGGGCGTCGGCAAAACCGAAGATCGCCCCCTCGCGAAAAGTTACGACACACAGGCGGCTCCGAGGGCCTTGGATCTCCAACATAAGCCTTGCCCGATCCCAAGGTGTATGCCAGCACGGGATTGCGGTAGCGCGCCTCGAGGAAAAATGTTGGGCGGATGCGAACATACACTGCGCTCGGGCAGGCGACCACTTCCAATGGGATACGGTGAGGGTGTATCACCGCACCGACACTGGACGTCCACCGCCAGGAGACCCTTGAGCACTCTCATGCAATAGGTAAGCCAACACCCTCCGCAATACAAAGTCGCACGACCAACGAAATTACATGGAATATGCATGTCCTTCGCCTTACGTGTACCTGTCTAGCTGCATACATTGCATGTCCGTCTGTGGTCGATGACGAGATTGGGGACTCACGATTGCTGATGCTGTAGCGAAGCGGCGCCAGGAGCCTTCCAAGACACCAAAGAGAAGACCAACGTGCCTTCTGGGAAGGCTGAAACTATTTTAACACCGCAAAATTCAATTTTGGATTTGACCAAATTCGATTCCCGGCCCTCTCTCAAGCAGGTTCCCGGGGGGCCTTGGAGGAGACAACAGGATGCCAAAAGAGCACAGTGAGAGCCCAAGACAGCATCGCAGACGGCCCAGACAGCGCGAGTAGGGCCCCAAGAGGGACATGGAACAAGAGAGCCCCTCGATGGCCAAAGAAGGCCTCAAGACGCTCCCACGACAGCCCCCAGAGACTCAACAGACGGCCGAGTGGGACGCAAGACGACACGAAGACGGCCCTGCGACGGCCAAAAGAGGTACCAGGACGGCCACACAAGAGTTGTCCAATACAGCCCCAAGACTGTCCAGATAAACTTCATGCGAGCCTCTCAAGGAATAGAGTCGAGAGGTGTCCCATGTTACAGCCTTCTGGGCGTCGCTACATAGATTGCTGCGCTGGCACAGTGTCGGGACTTGCTGCAGGCAGCCGGGTTAGGCTTCTGCTTGACCCAATGCTTGTAGATGGAGTTGTAGCTCTGAGATCGTCCTACTTATGGACTTCTGTCGCTCGAGAATTGAGAATTATGTGGAGCTTAAGCCGAGAGGCCAACCCCGACTTGAACAGCATCTGCGCTCTTAACCCAACTCAAAAAATATTCAGCAAACTAAGCTTGCACCGGCAGGTTCTCACCTTAAAGACGGCCCCTGGATGCTAGGC
This sequence comes from Prorocentrum cordatum, assembly GCA_963575745.1. Classification (NCBI taxonomy): domain Eukaryota; class Dinophyceae; order Prorocentrales; family Prorocentraceae; genus Prorocentrum; species Prorocentrum cordatum. The sequence continues at coordinate 123,645 of CAUYUJ010019305.1, read as the reverse complement.
GCTCTCTTGATAGCGTAGTGTTGCCCCTTGATGTCGACGGTGTACTTGGTAAATATGCTTCCCAGCTGCTCCATATTGTTCCTGTTGTCTGAGGATGCCGAAGAATTGCTTGGCGTGGCTCTTCCCAGCTGAGCCTGGCGGATCTTGTTGCCCCAGGGTGCTGGGGACTCGCTTGATTCGGTGGTTCCTGCCTCTTCCTAGCTGAATGTTGTTGCCCATGAGTGCTGGGGATTTGCTTGGTTCGGGTGTGCGTGCTATTCCCAGCTCCTTTTGTTGACATTGGGTGCCGAAATATCCCACCAGCCCTGTGAGCTAAGGTGGTTTAGCGCGTTCTTTCCTCTTCCCCCAAAAACAACATCGTCCCTTCGGGGAGGGGCACCCTCCCCCTCGCCTGTCTTGAGGTGTTTCCCAACCATCCTGTGGTGTTGGGTCCTCGTTTTGCAGAGACAGCGCCCCGCGTATCCTTTCCTCTCCTCCTTCTTCCTCGCAGTCCTCCCTTCTCCAATCCCTGCCTCTCCCCTCCGCATTCGTCAACCTTTTCGGCACGCCCCTCATACGCTTCGTGGCTCCACACGGATCTCCACCGAAGGCCCACATGCCAGCCCTCGCATGCGCCCACCGCGCCCATCTTGGCACACCCCTCACACGCTTCGTGGCCCCATACTGAGCTCCACCGACGGCCCCAGCGGCTGCGTTCGCATGCGCCCACCGCACGCATGCTGGCAGACCCCCTCGCACGCTTCGTGGCCTCATACGGTGCTCGACCGACGGCCCCAGTGGCTGCGTTCGCCTGGGCCCACCGCACCCATTTTGGCACACCCATCACGCGCTTCGAGGCCCCATAAAGAGCTTCACCGACGGCCCCACTGGTTGCATTCGCCTGGGCCCACCGCGCCCACGTCGGCACACCCCTCAGACGTTGCATGGCCGTGTCCGAGGCTCCACAGAAGGCTCCAGTGGCTGCGATGGCATGCGCCCACCGAACACATTCGGGCACTCCGCTTACACGCTTCGTGGCCCCATAGAGGCTCCACCGCAGGCCCCCTGGCTGCGTTCGCATGCGCCCACCCAACACATTCCGGCACACCCCTTACACGCTTCGTGGCACTCTAGAGAGCTCCACCGAAAGCACGTTCTCATGCGCCCACCGCACACATGCTGGCCCACCCCTCACACTCTCCGTGGCCACACACACACACACACAGCTCCACCGACGGACCCGCATGCACTCACCACACCTAGTTTGGCACACCCCTTACACGCTTCGTGGTCCTCGAGGGAGCTCTTCCAAATGCGGTGCATACAACGACGACATTCACAGCTGCATATAGCTGGGCCCTTCGCCAAGCTAATTGACCCAACCATGCTGTGGTGTTGGGCCCTCGTGTTGAAGAGACAGCGCCCCCGCGTCTCCTTCCTCTGCTTCCTCTTCACCTCACCCTCCTCCTTCCTCCCATCCTTGCGGCTGCTCTCCATATGCCCTCGTCACAATCATCATCGCCAGCACACTTTCCATTACCGTAATCACCGTGCCGGCCCACCCTTCACACGCTTTGTGGCCATGGGGAACTCCACGTAAAGCCACAATGGCTGCGCTCACATGCGCCCGCCGCACCCATGTCGGCACACCCCTCACACGCTTCGACCGACGGCCCCAGTGGCTGTGTTCGCCGGGGCCCACCGCACTAATTTCGTTACATCCCTCACACGCTTCGTGGCGGAAATAAGGAGCCCCACCGAAGGCCCGTTTGCTTGCGTTCGCCTGGGCCCACCGCACCATGTCAGTACACCCCTCACACGCTTCGTGGCCTCATAGGCAACCCCACCGAAAGCCTCCACGGTTGCGTTCGCATGCGCACACCGCACACATGTTGGCACAACCCTCACGCGTTTCGTGGCCACACAATGAGCTCCATCGGTCCATCGAAGGCCCCACTGGCTGCGCTCGCACGGGTCCCACGCACGCTTTTCGGCACACGCATTACACGCTTCGTGGCCCCTCAGAGAGCTCTACCGAAGGTCCCAATGGCTGCGTTCGCATGGGCCCACCGCACCCATGGTGGCACACCCTTACGTCTCGTGATCCCGTGAGCAGCTCCACCGAACACCCCACTGGTTGCATTCGCCTGGGCCCACCGCGCCCATCTTGGCACACCCCTCACGCACATTCCGTGGCCCCATGGAGAGCCCCACCGAAGGCCCCACTGGCTGCGTTCGCCTGCGCCCACCACACGCACTTTAGCACACCCCTCACACGCTTCGTGGCCCCATAGAAATCTTCACCGACGGCCCCAGTGCCTGCGGTCGCATGTGCCCACCGTACGCATGTCGGCATACCCATCACACATTTCGTGGCCCCATAGACAGCTCCTCCGACGGCCCCAGTGGCTGCGTTTGCATGCGCCCACCGCACCCATGCCGGCACACCCATCACACGTTTCGGCCCCAGTTGCTGCGTTCGCGCGCGCCCACTGCGCACATGTTGGTACACCCCTCACGCGTTTCGCGGCCACACAGAGAGCTCCATCGAAGGCCCGAGTGGCTGCGTTCGCACGCGCCCATCGCACCCATTTCGGCACACTCCTCACACGCTTCGTGGCCCCCTGGAGAGCTCTACCGAAGGTCCCAGTGGCTCCGTTCGCATGGGCCCACCGCGCCGATTTCGGCACAGCCTTTATTCGCCTCGTGGTCCCATGGGCAGCTTCACCGAAGGCCGCAGAGGTTGCGTTCGCCTGGGCCCACCGCACCAATTCTGGCACACCCCTCATACATGTCCTGCCCCGCCCCCATAGAGAGCTCCATCGACGGCCCGAATGGCTGCGTTCGCATGCGCACACCCGTCAAACGCTTCGTGGCCCCATAGAAAGCTCCTCCGACGGCCCCAGTCGCTGCGCTCGCATGCGCCAGCCGC
>CAUYUJ010019305.1:90734-115734 GCA_963575745.1 Prorocentrum cordatum | reverse complement strand
TCGACGATACATCGACGATGCATCGGCGATGCATCGGCGATGCATCGGCGATGCACCAGCGATGCATCGTCGACGTCAGCGATGAATCGGCGACGTCGACGTAAAGCAAATCGGGCTCCACATCGAGCCGCATCGGCGATGCATCGGCGATGCGGCGCGCTCCTTCGACCCCATCTACTCCGGCCCCATCCAGGAGGCCTAGAAGGGTGCAACAGGGCGGGCAAACCCGCAGTGCTGCGCAGAAAGTGCTACCAGGGACTGGCTAACAACCACTGGGTTGCCGAGTACAGAGGGAATCCCATCCTGTATGGGAACGCGCGTCGCGACGTCGTCGCCGTCGCGAGCGACCCCCTGCGAGCACCCTCTCTGCTGCCGGGCCTGCCCTCCGGGCAGAGGAGGCCTGACGCCCCCGTTCTGGGTGGTCCGCTGTGACCCACTGTTCGTCGGCGCACCAGGGTACCAGGGAGCAGCTGCAGGCGGCACCTTCTGCGAAGTAGCCGCAGCGTCCATCGCGTCCCACGCGGCAGGCTGCGCCTAGTGTGAGACAGGGGCGGGCGAACCCGCAGCGTTGGGAGAGAGTGGGGGGCCCGGGATGCGTCTGGAGGCCGCCGCAGGGGAGATGCCGCGAGAGGGGGGGGGGGGGCGCAGTGAGTGCTGCCAGGGGGCGGCTGTCGGCCGCTGGTTGCGGAGAACCTCTGGGCCACCGCCATGTGCGGGAGCGCTTGTCGCCTCTCCCGTCGCCGCTGTAGTCGCCGCCTCGCTTGCCCTCGGTCTGCCAGTCGTCGCCGCCCCAGGCGTGCGACCAGGACCAGGCGTCCCAGCCCCAGGGCTGCTGGGAGGAGCTTGTCGCTCGGCCCTTTGGCTGAAGGGCGCCTTTGCCCTGGCTCCCCGTCCATTCTGTGCGCTCCCCGGTCCCAGTCGACCTGAAGGTCAAGCCGACGATCCATCTCGTAGGCGTCGAACCCACAGCGCTTCCAGGCGTCCAGGAAGTCGCGGCAGGATGCATCGGAGTTTCGAGCGGGGTCGCTTTTCGGCTTGCCTTTGGGTCCCGCGGGGTGCTTCCGGGTGTAGGCGTGCCAGACGCCACTGAATACCCCGCCCAGGACTCTCTGAAGTCGCGTTATCTTGGCTGCTGGTGTCTCGCCGACACTATCGAGCTCAACGTTACCCATCAGTTCCTTGTACGTGCGGCCTCCGTCCACTGGGTCGACGAGGTCGTCGAAGCGTGAAGAATAACTTGGCTCGGCTGTTCCTGGCTGCTCCTGCACTGCGACGGACGCCCCAGCGGGCACCGCGGTGTCACGCCCACCTCGAGTTTGGCGTTCGCCTCAGCTCTAGCTTTCTCTAGCTTCTGCCCCTCTTTCTACTTGTTCAGCCTTCACTGTGGCCTTCACTGTCGGCTTGACATTTGGCTTCAGAATGTGGCTCTAGGTCGAATGCACCAGACTCATGTACCCACTGCTCATTTCTCTAAAGTGCTTACTTTCGGGACGGGGCCGCACGTGCGCGCACATGCCGCACGGTCGCACGCACATCCCCATGCCAGCGCGCGAAGAAGGCTTGATCAGCACAGCTGCAGTGTGAGGGCCCGCGCGGTCACCCGCAGGAAAATCGCACAAGCATGTGCGTGCATGTGCCGCTAAGCGATCTGCGATGTTCGCACGCCTTTAGCATTAAGTCGGGCCTGTCCCCCTACAGGGAGATTGTCGACGAAAAATAAAAAATACCCCAAACATACTCAAAGGATGCTCAAAATTTGTCAAACATAGTCCTCAGGCTATGTTTGGACTATTCCTAAATATTCCCCCTGTAGAGGGACAGGCCCGACTTAACTTTAGCATGTGCAGACGCGTGCGGGCGTGTGCGTCGGCAGGTGCAGACAATCTCGTGCACCGAACGCACGGCACGCGACCCTGCACATGCCCTGGCGCGGATGGACAACAGGACATCCAGCCAAAACAGCTCGCACATGGCGGGCACCTGAGCACATGCTGGGCACATGCCGTGCACATGCAGGCATATGCCTCAGAAGGGTATAGAAAAAAGAGCGCGGTGTCTGTCTTCCACTCCAGCTCTAACGTAGGCTCCAGCCTGCTAGTGCTGGTCGTAGGAGCCGCTCACCAGAGATGTCGCAAAGCAGCGGAGCGACATGTTTGAACTACTGAGATCGCTGCTTTCCCGATGACGCTGTGCAGCGCTGTCCACCGCCATTGGGACGGAGGTTGCACACCTTGCGCAGGAGGCATCGTTGCAACGTGTCCAGGCGATCTGGCGATCGCCCGCGGCTCCTGTTTTCTTACCGCGCCAGCGGCGCCGCCCTTGTCCCCTCGCATCCCGCACAAAGGCTCATGGGCCAAGTCTCGGAGGCAACCGCTACACATCTTCGAACACCTTCTTCACACTTGATTGTCATCTTCGGTTCGGCTCGGTGCTATCGGAGTTCGGCGGAATTCACAACCAACTTATCCTGAAGACCCATGACTGTCGCCCCTCACTTTTGGCGTCACGCCCGTGAGTGCTGCTCCGTTAAGTGTGATCGGGAGGAAGACGAGGAAGAGGAGGAGAACGAAGACGAGGAGGAGGAGGAGGAGAAGGAGAAAAAGGAGGAAGAGGAGGAGGAGGAGGAGGAAGAAGAGAAGGAAGAGAAGGGGGAGAACAAGCACAAAGAGGAGGAGGCTCCGAGGAGGAGGAGGAGGAGGAGGAGGAGGAGGTGAGTGGAGTCGGAGGGCGAGCACGATGACGATGGCAACGAGGAAGAGAACGAGCGGGAAGATGGCGACGGCTACGACGTGCACGGAGGGAGAGAGAGAGAGAGAGAGAGATGAAGAGCCAGACAGGCGAAGAGATGCCCAACCCCCACGAGCGCCGGAATTCCCCGGTGCAGGCCGTGAGGTTCTCAAAGTAGCACTCCTGACGGGATGGGGTACGACAGGTTCGTGTCGTCCCGACGTCGCGTTGGCTTCTGACACGGATCGTTCACCCTGGCTTCTGACGCGGATCGTCTCTGAGCGATCGCGACTTTCCGACAGCGCAGGCTGTTCGCCATCGGCCGATTCCTTAGGCCACCGGCTTTGTTCCGCCTTGAACGCCCGCACTGGGGCCGCCGCCGCGTCGACGCGGCGCGAACCTACCGTATGCTTGGGGAGCGTCAGGGACGAGTGTGGCGAGAGAAGTGGAGGTGAGCGAGGAGGATAAGAAGGATGATGAGGAGGAGGAGGAGGACGATGATGATGAACATGTTTTTCTGATGGTGGTGATTCCCGGAAGGCTCTTTGAGAGCTAAAAGGGTTTCAGATGATAAGCCTGCGGCGCGCGGTAGACCAGCCCGTCTCCAAGGCTCCCGGTCCAGCATCCCCGCAGCGCCTCGCTTGAGATTGCAACGTGTTCCGGCAAGCGTTTTCTTACTCGTTCCCAATACACGTGCCTGAAGCCTTGCCGCAGGTCCTTCGCAGCTCTCTCGGAATTCCTTCGAAGCTCGCTTTTCGAAGCTTGCAAGCTCCCCAAACATGCTTCCCAGCGTCCTGGCAAGCATCTCCTTCGGAGCTTGCAAGCTCCCCAGGCATGCTTTCCAGCGTCCTAGCAAGCATCTCCCACAGGAGCTTTCCTGCAAGCCTCCAAGCTCCCCGGTCAACCTTGCCAGCCAGAGCTGCCGCTCCGGCCTGAGGAGGTCGTAAAACTGCTCCGACCTGAGCAGGTCGTTCAACTGTTCATGACAGCGGCCCCGGGATGAGGTAAACTGCTCCGACCTGCGCAGGTTCCCCCGAAAGCTAAGAGGGCCTAAAAGCCGGCAGCGCAGGGTAGGCCAGCCTCTCTCCAAGGCTCCCGGGCAGGCATCGGCCCGGAGCGGCTTGCTTTAAGCCTGCAACGTGGTCCGGCCCGCCTTCCTACTCGTTCCCAACACGCGTGCCTCAAGCCTTGCCGCAGGTCCTTCGCAGCTCCCTCGAAGATCCTGCGAAGCTTGCTTTCGAAGCGCGCAGGCTCCCCAGGCATGCTATCCAGCGCCCCGGCAAGCGTCTCGCAGAGCGTCTTCTCGCCCTGCAGGCTCTCTGGGCATGCTTTCCAGCACCCTTTGCGCACGTTTCTCCAAAGAAGCACTTTTCGCGCTGTGGGCCGCGCCGCTATCCGGGCTTCGGGCGCCACAAGCGGTGATGATGGTGATGAGGAGGAGGCGGTGGAGATGAGCGCGAGGAGGGTGGCCAGGTGTTGGGGGGGGGGAAAGGGGCGAGCAGGAGAGGGGGGGAGATGAGCCCGAGAGCGGGCAGTGAGAGCGAGGACAGGGGAGCGATGGGCGGGAGGGGGCGACGTCGGCCAACATGGTGGGGATCCCTGGCGGCAGGGGGCCGGGGACGAGAAGACAGAAGGGGGGACCCTTCCCGGTCCCAGTGAGGCGGGGGGAGGAGGCGAAGCATGCGGAGGCGAAGGGGGCACGGTGCAGAGAGCAGCGCCGGAGAGGGCAGAGGGAGGGTGGCAGAACAGAGCAGGTGACCCCCTGTTGCGCACTCCACTGCTCGTTCCCCCTCGCCCCTCCCCCCCTCCCCCCGCCCTTTACGACCACTCGCCGCGCGCGCGCGCCACCCACCCCTCGCCCCCGACGACGCCCCGGCATGCTCCCGACCCCTCCGCCGCAAGGCTCTTGCACACAGCACGTCAGAGGCAGGTCTTTCGCGCGCGCCCTTCCGCTCGGACTTCTCTGGCCTGCGGGTCGAGAGCGGGCCTCTCCCGGCGAAGAGCTGGGCGGGGCGCGCAACGCGTTCCGCTCGGACACGCGTCCTCGGCTTACATAGGGCGACGAGATCTATGCATATCCACTGCTCCTGGCCAGGCCCATCCTGGGCCCAGGAGCGGTGTATATGCCTCCCTGGCCAAGCCAGGAGGGCGTATACACAGCTCTTGGGCCCAGGATTGGCCTGGCCGGGAGCAGTGGATATGTATAGAGATCGTCGCCCTATTACATGGTTCCCATCGCACCTAAGCGCCACATCCCAGAAGCACAACCTCTCGAGCACCCAGAAGCATACCGACACGGCGCCGCACGAGTACCCACCGCCTCCCGGGGCCCCGACGCGCGACCACCTCTGCGGTTTCGGTGCCTCCCTGGCGCCCGAGCCTCTTTTCTGGCGATCCAGGCCGGGGTAGGGCCGAGGGAAACAATTCAGCAACGCTCCCCCCCTCCCCCGCAGCTCGAGGTCGACAGGCTTCCGCGAGGCCGCCCGGAGGCCCCAGATCGGAAGATCCGAAGCCAGCACCGCCTTTGGGGGGAGGGGGGGGGGGGGGGAGGTTCAAACCATCTGTTCTGCAGAAGTGCTGCTCCATTGTGTCCGACACCTGTCGGCGTGGACCTCATTTTTTGTTTGCCTTGTCGCCATGTCGTCTCCGCTCCAGTGCGTCGCTGGCCACGGGGCCTCAACCGCCGCCCCCACAGCTCCGGAACCGGGTACTGCGAGGGCTTTGGTTTTGACCCTTGTACCCAGACCCCCGACGTCATGATTTTTTCATGACGTCGACCCCCCGAGGTCTCGACCCATTCCCCGGGACCGGTTTTCCGTCCTGAGTCGTTTTTTGACGGTCCCGAGGGCCGGCAAGGGCCCCCAAAGGCCAAAAACAGTGAAAAAAAACCCGTCGTGATTTTTTCATAACTCGAGGGGGTCTGGGTAGGCTGGGACCTCAGGATCACCCTCGGCCGCTCCGGAGGCGCGGCGCCCTCGCCTCGCCTCGCCTGCCCCCGCGGCTGGGGCGCAGGCGAGGCCCTCCGGGGCGAGGGCGGCCTCCGAGGCGCGCAGCTCCGCGCGGGCCGCGGGGAGGCCAGCGCCGCGCGCGCACGCCGGGTGTTTGAAGGCGCCCTGGGACTCGCAAGTTAAATACACACAAATGAAAATATGTTCCCATACTTTCTGGGCCTTCGTCTTCCCCCCCACACTTCCCATACCTTCCCATGTTCTCTGGGGGATCGCCGATGACTTGTGTCTGTGTGCTTCCTCTTCTTCTCCTGGGTGCGGGGAGGCTCCGTGGGCCCGAGGTCCACCCCGCCCGACGCTGGCCAGGCGGGTCCTGGGCCCAAGACCGGCGCTCCCTGGCCAGGCTCGGGAGCGGCCAAGAGGGGGGTGTCCAAGAGGGGGGGGGTGCAAATCATGACGGGCGGCATGTGCGCGGCCCAGCGGGGGGGCCAGGGACGTCATGAAACGAGGAGAGGCGCCCCGAAATCTGGGGAAATATCATGGCCCACGTCATGATATCCACCCCCCCCTTAGTCATCACCCCCCTCTTTGCCGCCCCCTGGCCAGGCCAGGAGGGCGCGTGCCCGGGTCCTGGCCCGGGGATCGGCCCAGCCGGAGCCGGCGCGGGCTGTGCCGGACGAGTACACAAAAAGAGCGCACGCAAGCCGAACAGAGGATCCACAAGTCATACTTCACGACATCGGCCCGCGTGGACTCTTCCTCCTCCTCCTCCTCCTCCTCCTCCTCCTCCGCCTCCGCCTCCGCCTCCGCCTCCGCCTCCGCCTCCGCCTCCGCCTCCGCCTCCGCCTCCGCCTCCTCCTCCTCCTCCTCCTCCTCCTCCTCCTCCTCCTCCTCCTCCTCCTCCTCCTCCTCCCTCCCTCCTCCTCCTCCTCCTCCTCCTCCCCCTCCTCCTCCTCCTCCTCCTCCTCCTCCTCCTCCTCCTCCTCAAGTCATACTTCACGACATCGGCCAGCGTGGACTCCGAATCGATGCGACGACTCAGAACAAGGGACCAGAGGAAGCGAGCATGCTCGGAATCCGCAGCTCGGCACGCAAGTGTGCAGGCAAGCGCGCAAGCAAGCACACACAAGGGGGGGGGGGTCATTGGGAAAGGGGGGGGGATAGGCACAGGCATAGGCATAGCCATAGGAATTAGGGGGGGGGCATACGAATTGGGGGGGGGGCAACGGACCAATGAGCAAGGTTTGAGCTAGGACTCCTACAGGGCAAGCCTATTTGGAGAACATCTGGGCCAGTTTCCGGGAAGTTTCTCAAAACAAGCCTGGACCGAACTGTGTTCTTGACGCTGGAGGGCGGACGTGTTCAAAAATCTGGGCCAGCTTTCCGGCAAGTTGGTTCAGAAACGCTGGCGCAGCTTTTCGGGACGAGGCTTAAGTCGGGCCCGCCCCCCTACAGGGGGAACTTCGACGAAAAATGACAAATATTCAAAACATATTCCAAAATGGTGAAAAAATCTTCCGAAAATAATCCCCCGATTATTTTTTGATTATTTGGGAATACTCCCCCCTGTAGAGGGACAGGCCCGACTTAAGACGAGGCTTCTTAACCATGTGCTCGACCGCCACCGCGTGCCGGCGCGGAGCTCTCTCGGGTCGGTGCCGGACCCTCCCCAGTCCTCCTCCCGCCCCTGGGCGCGGTGCGCGAGGGGGGGGGATGGGGGGGGGGGGGCAGGCGAGGGCCCCTCCGAAAGTGTGCGTTTTTATGCCTTGTTCGGGCGCGCGCTTAACGTGGATCAGTGTCAGGTCGGGCCTGTCCCCCTACAGAGGGGATTTTGGACGAAACATAAAAAAAATACCCCCAAAAATGCCCCAAAAAGATGCAGAAAAATGGTCAAAACATAGTCCCCAGGCTATGTTTTGACTATGTTTGAATTTCCCCCCTGCAGAGGGACGGGCCCGACTTAAGATTAGTGCTCCGTGGATCCGGTGCGCTGGCGCAGGATCCACGGATCGGGGAAGGCAGCCCCGAAACACGCGGCCGACGTCGCCCGATGCGGCGACGGAGGATGCCGATTCCATACGGAGGCGGGACCCGTCGCGACTCCACGCGTCGCCAAGCCATGTCTGCGGCTCCCTGACATGCTGCGTTGGTTGTTCTCCAGCGGGCCGCCTCTGCCCCCCCGTGGGAAACCAGCGCGCGGGCTGCCGCGCGGCTCCGCCTCTGGGCCCGCTGCCCAGTTTTGGAAAGCGTGCCCCCCCTGGAGAGGGGGCGGGTGGAGGAGAGGAGAGGAGGCGAGAGGAGGGAGGAGGCTCGGGTCGGATCGGACTCGTGGAGCCCTGGCTTGAGGAGGAGGTGGAGGAGGAGGAGGAGGAGGAGTTTTTTGGGGGAGGGAGGCGGAGGAGGAGGAGGAGGAGGAGGAGGAGGAGGAGGAGGAGGAGGAGGAGGAGGAGGAGCGTGTCCTCGACGCTCCTCGAGGGTTGGCCGCTCCCCCCGCCTCGTACCTCCTCGGGAGGGCCCCCTGCTCGATCGTCCCTCGATCGCCGGTCCTGACACGGCAAGGGGCCCCGAGGAGGTCCCCAAGGAGGCCCCCCGAGGAACCCAAGAGGGGGAACTCGGAGGGGCGGGCCTCCGAAGCCCTCCGCCCCGAGATGGCCCCATCCAGGCCCCCAAGAGGCGCCCACTAGAGACTCCCAGAGGCTCCAGGGGGCCCCCGAGGAGGCCCAGAAGAGTCGCCCGGGGGTCCCCGAGGCTGCCTTGGCTTATTGCTGGCCCTCCACTGGCTCTCTCTCTCTCTCTCTCTCTCACACAATTTCACGGATGAAGGACGGGCCCTCTTCACAATGCGACTATCGCTTGAGGCTGCCTCACATCTTACGACCAGGAGGTTGGAATCCGCGCAGCAGCTGCACGGAAGGCGCTGCCTGTCGAGACTTCATGGCCAGAAATTGGGATGTGTGCAGCAGCTGGACGGATGGAAGGCGGGTTGCTATCAAAACGGGGCGCTCGCTGGTGAGCTGATGATCCTACTTCGATCTGCTCTTACATTTTAAAAAGGACCCAAGGCGGGCGCAGCGTGGATCACTGATGCCCCGTTGGACGCGCGGAGCCTGGCACAACGTGACGGGCGTGGAGCTGTGCCAGTGGGGGCCAGCACATCGAATGAAACTCTTATCATGCTGGACGGAATGGTGGTTCGAAAAAGGCGAAACGCATGGAGCGTTCTCGCAAATGAGGTTCGACCCAAGTCGGGGTGTCGGGTGAAAAAATAGTCGGTTCGAAACCATTGAACATTGGAGGGCGTCGTGCGGGACTTGCTCGAACAGATGGTTCGAACCTGGTTCGACTTCGGCGCGAAACACTTAAAAAGTGAGCGTTTCGTGAGGGACGTCACCGAACACTGACTTAGAATCCAGTTTGAATTCTGGTCAAAACAGTAGGAGAGCAAGCGTTATGTGAGGGATTCCCTCGAGAAGACGACTTGGGAACCCCGCTCGAAGTCAGCTCGAAACAATTGGAAAGCGAGCGTTTCGCGCAGGATCCCCTAGAACATTTATATGACTTGCAACCTGACCCCAAACAAATTCGAAATCAGCGGAACAAGCGCACCGCTCTCTGGCATAATCAGACCGCTCTCTGCCAGTGAAAATCTCGTCCGCGGCGTCGTCGTTCCACCGCGCTTTCAATAGAGATCCTGGCTCAAGCCATGCCGGCGGGCGCTGAGTTGAGGAACCGCCGCGTTGTGCCCTTGCACGAAACCGCGCGTGACGACGAAGCGCGGCGCGGCCTCCACAAGTGGTTGGGCGCGCCCGAACTCTGGCCGACGAGTGGCACAAAAGCGCAGAATTGTCCACTGTGCCGCGCGTGCTAAAACATCGCCCAACCTTTGCCAGGCTGGTGCAGCGTGGATCGGAGGTTGGGCGCGCCGAGCCTGGTACGACGTGACGGGCGTGGAGCTGTGCCAGCCTGGGCTGGGCAACACGGGCCTTGTCCATCCAGTGAAACTCTTATCATGCTCAAAGGAAAAAGGCGAAACGCGCGGAGCTTCCTCGCCAAAAGGTTCGAACCAGGACCGGATGTCGGTTCGAGTCGAAAGAAGTCGGTTCGAAACCATCGAGCATTGCGGGTCTCGTGCGGGATTTCCTCGAACAGATGATTCGAACCTGGTTCGACTATGGTGCGAAACAACAGAAAAGTGAACGCGTCGTGAAAGACTTCCGCGCCGTGAAAGACTTCCGGTTGAAATGGTTTGGCATTCGGTTCGAAGTCGGTTCGAATCAATAGGAAAGCAAATTTGGTTCGTGCGGGATTCCCTTGGGAAGACGACTTGGGAACCCCGTTCGAAGTCGGTTCGAAACAATAGGGAAGCGAGCGTTTCGCGCAGGACTCCCTCGAACATATGATTTGCAACTTCACTCCAAACAAGCTTAAACCAGCGAAACAAGAGCACCGCAATCACAAAGTTGGGCCAAACTGTACTCACGCCCATGTAAGGTTAACCCATGAGGGCTCAAGATGGCCTCAAGGAGGCCCAAACGGCCCCTGATACGGCCCAAGAGGCCCTCCAGGAGGGCCCAAAGAGGTCAAAGCAATTGACTCCCAACAAGTTCTTGCGTAACTATCGCAGAGTAGCCATGTTGGGCTTCCGTTAATCCAAGATGACCCAAGAAGTCTCCAAGATAGCCCACAGACGGCCAGAGAAGCCCCCAAAGGGGCCCAAAGACTGACCAAAAAGCCCCCGACCTAACAGGGCCCCAAGATGGCCCCAAGACGGCCCCAGAGATGGCCTCAAGACGGCCCAGCGAGGTCCCCAAGACGGCTTCCGCAGGCCATGCGGCTTGTTAGAGGCCCGCAGAAGCCCCAAGAGGCCCCACGAAGACCTCACGAGGCCCCCAAGATGCCTCCAGGAAGCCCCCAAGAGGCCACCTCATCCTCCTCCTCCTTCTCATCCTCCCTCCTCCTATTCCTCCTCCTCCTCCTTCTCTTCCAGTTCCACCTCTTCTGTCCGTTCCTCCTCCAAGTGTTCCCCCACGGGGTTCAACAACAACTGGGGAAACACATAGCCCAATAGCGTGGCAAGGCCGTGGCCCAAAGTTTGGCCACGTAGGTGTGTCGAAAAGGCAGGGGACGGTGATTCACCATAGACGTCTTCAAAAACAAAAAGGAATGCTTGTTGTAGGGATTGTACGAGGGGACTTGGAGCGGGAGGGCCCGTTGCAACATCATTGGCGCATCCTCGGCTTACGCTGGTCCCCCTTCTCCTGCTCATCATCATCATCATCATCATCATCATCATCATCATCATCATCATCATCATCATCATCATCGTCATCATCATCATCATCATCATCATCATCATCATCATCATCATCATCATCATCATCATAATGATCATAACCATAAGAATCATCATCCTCAACATCACCATTACCATCAACCTCATCATCATCTCGTCCATCATCTTCTTTCCCTCATCCCCCTTTTCCGCTTTCTGCTGCTGCTCCTCCTCCTCTTCCAGTCCATCTCCTGATCGATAACGCCTGCCTGTCGCACCAACGGATGTGTGCGTAGGCTGGGCCGGGCGTTTCGCCCGAGAATTCCTCGCCAATTTTGATCGTGAAGTTTGAAATTTGCCACAGGTCCAGGGATAGAGCCCGGATGGTTTTCAAAATGTGGCTCTCGTCTGAATGCCGCTCAAAGCCGCCATAAAAAACTTGCATCAGCTTCAAGAGTGAAAGCCGGCTTCTTTTCAAAATGTGGTCCTCGCTTGAGCGCCGCACACATCCACGCGACCCAACACGGTCACCATCTGTTGCAAAACATCGTATGCGGTGAGCATCCATCCGGCCCAACCGTCAAACCGATACAAACAGGGAATATGTTCACATCCATACGACCCAACAAGTACCATCCGATGACCAACAAGTACCATCCGATGTTAGACAGTAAATTCGGCACACATTTATACGACCTAACCCGCACCAGCCGATGTGGAGAAAAAACGATCCGGTGTACACTCATACGGCCCGACCTCCATCATCCAATGTAAATCAAACTATGCGGTGTACATCCATACGACCCAACCCCAACCACCCGATGCACCAACAAACTACAAGTCGGTGCGCATCCGACCCAACCGTCACCATCGTTTGTGAGATCCCATAGTCGGTGCGCATCTGCTGATCTTCAACATCGACCCACCCCTCTGGACCCGTAGAGCACCTGGGCGCAAGATGCAAAGACAAACCAACAAAGGACAGCACAAATACACCACGATTCGATACGTGTCGGGCACCCCTCGCCGCTTCGATTTGGGACCCGAACGCTCCCCAGGCTGCCCCAGGCGCTTCCAAACGCTCCAAGACGCTCCCGAGCGCTACAATCCCTCCCCAAAAGCTCTCAGGCTTGCTGTCGCCACCAGCAGCAACAGCATCCAGATTCCTCATCTTCATCGTCCCCGTCGCCGCAGGAGGCCTCAAGGAGCAGGTGAAACCAGATCGTGTTGACGCGTGGACCACTGACGGTTTTCACAATTGGGCTCCCGATTTGCTAGCGCCGAACACCATCGTTTCGCACAGCCACAGAACATATAGAGGGCGGGTCGTTTTCCAAAGAGGAGCTCTCGCCCTGGCGCCGTGCATACTCGGCTTCCAAGTTGTCCTTAGCCGCGCGAGCGGATGGCGAGTCCTTTCCAAGACGGTGGGGGCCTTGGACAAGGAAAGGAACCCAGGACCTAGAAGCCGGTGGAAGTCCAATCGTGGATCGGCCATGATCTCACCGCCGCCCTCATCGGAGAAGGACTCCTCCAGGGTCTGCAGCCTTCTGGGCACATACCTCAACGAACGCCCCCCCCGTGTTAGGGGCCTCCCCGTGGCCTCGCGCACGTTCGAGCACAGAGTGCACCATCCACACTCACTCTGACCCTTCCTGGACCTCTACGACCAAGCGCTCCATATTGTGCAACAACTAATACGGATGGAGGGCGGCTCCTCTCTCGAGACGGGGCTCTCGCGCAAACCTTCCGCGAAACAGACGCCCACGACTTCGACATCCGGCAGCGCTAGGACGGATGGAGGGAATGCCCGTCTCAAAATGAGGCTATCCCTGGGCCTCCTCGAAGGACTCTCGTGTGCGACTCCCGCGGAGCCTACGTCTCCGGCCTTGACACACTGCAACTCTTAGAGGAGGAGGAGGAGGAGGAGGAGGAGGAGGAGGAGGAGGAGGAGGAGGAGGAGGAGGAGGAGGAGGAGAGGAGGAGGAGGAGAGGAGGAGGAGGAAGGAGGGAGGAGGAGGTAGGAGGAGGAGGAGGAGGAGGAGGGGGGGAGGAGGAGGAGGGGAGGAGGAGGAGGAGGGGGGGGGGGAGGAGGAAGAGGAGGAGGAGGAGGAGGAGGCTACTGTGGGCGCCCTTCAGGTGGAGGGAGGATCCTCTACAACAAGCGCCCTCACCTGACTGGCGGACCGACCGGCCTCTCGTCAGTCAAGGGTGGGCGCTTGCATGGACTTATGAAAACGAGCTTCGGACGGGAGGGTGTATTGCAGCATCGATTGACGCATCTTGGGATTCCTCTGGTCCTCCTCCTCCTCCTCCTCATCACCATCACCATCATCATCCTCATCTTCATCAGCATAATCATCACCGGCAGCATCATCATCATGATCATGATCATCAGACTCGCCATGATAATCAGATGTATCTTCCTCAGCACCAAATTCATCTTCATATGCGCCTTCAGCGTCAGTATCATCATCACCATCATCATCAGCAGCAGAAGCATCACCGTAATCGTCATCATCATCGCGATCATTATCCTTCTCATCCTCCTCCTCACCCTCATCCTCATAATCCTCATCGTCCTCATCATCCTCACCATCCTCACCATCATTCTCGTCATCATCATCATCATCATCATCATCATCATCATCATCATCATCATCATCATCATCATCATCATCATCATCATCATCATCATCATCATCATCAACAACAACAACAACATCGAACTCCGACCACGAACTTTCCTCTGGCCCCCTCAACCTCCCCCTCCTCCTCCCCCCTCCTCTCCTCCTCGCCGTCGCCATCGCTGCCGTGATCCTACTGCTGCTCCCCACTCATAACGAGGAGAGGAGGAGCAGCAGCCAGATCATGCCTCCTCGCCCTCACCATCCTCAAGCTCACGATGATGCCCAGTCCTCCTCCTCCTCGTCCTCGTCCCCGTCCTCTCGTCCCCCCCATCCTCGTCCTCCGCGTCCTCGTCACCGTCCCCTGGACCTCGTCCTCCTCGTCCTCATCCTCCTCGTCCTCGTCCTCCTCTCGGGTGTTGCTAGAAGTACCCCTGACCCAAGGTACCCCCAGGATCCTCGGGGTGGCCCAGGCGGCCGCTAGGGCACCCCTCACGAGGCCCAGGTGACCCCAGGGGCTCCAAAATGGAGCGAAAAGCTGGGGGCACCTTGGGCCAGGGGCACTTCTAGCAACACCCGACTCCTCGTCCTCGTCCCCTCGTCCTCGCCCTCGCCCCCGGGACCTCACCGCCCCCGCCGCGTTCCCCCGGGGGACGCAGGCCGAGCGGGGACCTCCACGCCACCGGCCGGGAGGCGCGAGAGAGCGCGCGCCGCGCCTCGAGCCACGCCCGGCTGCCTGGAGGGGGCGGCGCCCTCCCTGCGCTGCGTGCCCAGCACCAGTCGTGCTTCTCCCCCTCCTCCTCCTCCTCCTCTTCCTCCTCCTCCTCCTCCTCCTCCTCCTCCTCCTCCTCCTCTTCCTCCCTCGCCTCCTCATCCTCCTCTTCTTCCTCCTCCTTGTCCTCTTTCTACTCCTCCTCCTCCTCCTCCTCCTCCTCATCCTCCTCCTCCATTCCTGTTCCTTATCAACAACTCCCCCCTGCCGCATCCAGGGGCCAGTCGGAAGGACGGGCCGGGCGTTTCGTCCGAGACTCCCTCAACACGAAAGATCCTGAAGCTTACAAATCGGCAATCGTTTCATAGATAGAGGGCGGGTGGCTTCCAACATGTGGCTCTCGCTTTAGCGCCGCGTACGCTCGTCTTGAACATTTGCATGAGTTTCACTTGTTGAGGGCGGGCTGTTTTCAAAATATGGCTCTCGCCTTAGCGCCGCGCACATTTGTCTTAACAGCGCAAGATCTTCACTGATTGAGGGCGGTTCCTTTACAAAGTGTGGCTCACGCCTTACACATTCGTGCTACAACTATTCAAGCGTATCAAGGATTCCCATTGTTAGCGTGCCAGGAATAGAATTTTGGAGCGATTCAGGATTCTCAGGGCGCAACAGTTACGTTCATTCGCGGTGTTCACATCCGAGGACTAGCGTTCTGGCACGATTTAGGATCGTCAAGACGCAAAGCTCCGAGGCACGCTTCAGAATCGTCAAACGGTTGTCTCCCAACGGGGCACTTCCAACAAGGGAAATGACATCATTGATGAGTCTTGGATTTGCACTGGTCCTCCTCCTCATCAGCATCATCATCACCGCCACCACCTCCACCACCATCATCCTCATGATCACCACCACACCATCATCATTATCATCAGCATCACCACCACCATCATCATCAGCAGCAGCATCATCGCCAACGTCATCGTCATGATCATCATCAGCATCACCACCACCACCATCACCATGACACACCGCCATCACCATCATCATCAGCGCCGTCGCCCTCGTCGTCATCGCTATCACCGTCATCATCATCACGCCGATAGAGAGCAGGAGCGGAGAGCGCACTTCTCTCTCCAGAAGGCCACGACAATGAGCACCGGCAAATCTTCAGAAGACCTCCGGCTGGAGCACCAGCGCTCCGCCAGAGGCAGCTGCAGCACCTCACTGACAGAGGGGCCCTCCGACATCTCAGATTGCGCACGGCCAACTTAGAACCTGGGGACGAACAAGGATTGGCGGCGGGCGCCACAAGGAGGCAGCCAAGAAGCGGAAGTTGGCAAGCCTTGACATAGAAAAGCGTTTCGAAGTACATTCGAAGGCGCCACCCCCCGGGCAGCACAACTGTACAGGACGGAAGCTACAGCTCTCGGCCAATATTTGTTTCTGGGAACCTGCGCAGACGCCCCCAGGCAGCAGAACTCACCTGGTCAGGTCGCCATGGTTTCGCGTCCGCTGCCCTCGCCGGGGCTCAATGAGCATTTTGATTGATTCGAGTGACGACATGGCAGCTCCTCGTGCATCACTCATGTGACCGCACTTCCATGCTGAGAAAGCAGCAGGGGCGGGGACCGCACTTCTTTCTCGAGAGCGCCATGCTGCTCAGGGACATCGCCAAATCTTCGCTGCGACTCCGGGCTGGAGCATCAGCGTTCTACTGAAGGCAACTGCAACACCTCATTGTCAAAGGTGCCTTTTCAATCTCCCGGCCGGTCCCGTCACAGGATGCCCGCTCAAACTTCAAAAAAACAAGCGCACACCGAGCGGCAGACGTGGGAGATTTAGCCAGCCAGACCCTAGCACAGGAAGGGGACACGGCTGCGCGATGGTGGTCCTCCAAACTGCCTGCGGCGAGATCCCTTCGGGCTGCATGTGTGGTCTGCCGGTGCGACTACACACTCCGACACGCCCATCGCGTTGCCCTGACAGCCTGAGTAGCTCGTATGAGCGAATTGTTGTTCAAGCATCGTCTTGCTTCTGGTCACGTCCTCTGCTGCTCCTCCGAATAGTAAAGTATGCGTACGGGCTGCCGCCAGCAGCGTGCTACGTACTAAAGTCCCGCCTCATCACTCTGGGCCCTGTGGCACTCGGTGCCGCTATCCATCGCATGCACCGCCGCAGCACATCCACTCCACAAACTTATACGTTGGACGCGGATGCCCCCCTTGGTGACGAAGTGACTGAAATCCTCTGGCTCTGCACACGTCTAGGAACTTGAGCTTTTTAAGATGATGGGCTGACTCGCAGACATGCGGGGTAGCCCCTTCGGGGTAGCCCCGTTGCACCAGCGAGGCAACCTCCGCTTCGTCTGCTTCCGATCACGCTGGCCATGTTCGGCTTCAATCGCAGCCCTCTCGGCCGCTGATTGTGCTCCCGCTTCTGCCTCTGATGCTCCTCCTTATATCCGTCCTCAAATTTATTATCCTCCTTCTCCTCCTCCTCCTCCTTCTCCTCCTCCTCCTCCTCCTCCTCCTCCTCCTCCTCATCATCATCATCATCATCATCATCATCATCATCATCATCATCATCATCATCATCATCATCATCATCATCATCATCATCATCATCGTCATCATCATCATCACCATCATCACCACCATCCTCATCCTCCTCGTCATCATCATCAGCATCATCAGATTCATCATCATCGTCATTATTATCATCATTCCCCTCTCCTCTCTCTTGTCTACAACCGCTCAGCATGAGAACCATCCTCTGTCCCCTGATAATGTCCAGTGCGGGGGCCGCCTCCCCCGCACATTGTTTTCACACAGAAGAGTCACTCAACTGATCACCAATCCGTGACCTGTGTTCGTCTCTCGGACCGTTCCCGTTCATTCAAGTGGCGATCCCACTGCAGCGCTGGCCACATTGTAGGGTCAGCGCCGTGCCCCCCTCCTTTCGGAAAGGCGCACTCGCAAAGCGCGGGCTACATTTCAGAACCCGGTTCCTTCCTCGTCGTTGCGGCCCCCCTCAGTTCCCCTCCTCCGCCTTCTCCTGGGGTTCGCGCTCCGCCTGCTCCTGGTGCGCCTGCTCCTACTGCTGCTGCTGCTGCTGCTGACCCTCCTCATCCTTTGTCCTCCTCCGTCCTCCTCCATCCTCCTCCTCCTCCTCCTCCTCCTCCTCCTCCTCCTCCTCCTCCTCCTGCCCATCCTCCTGCCCATCCTCCTGACTCCTGCTCATCCGCCACCTCCCCCTTTTATGTACAGCGCCCCTCCCGTCAGTGTGCGCATCACACGATGGGATCACTTGGGGGATCAAGCTTCTCCAGGACGCCCAACCGGCAGGTTCAAGAGACTTCAGCGCGATGGGAAGGGATGTGTGGACGGGATATAATGTCAGACATGGCGCGAGCGCACCTAGCTTGCCCCTCTCCCCTCTCATTTACTTCTCCGTCCCTCTTGCACTCTTCCTCCTCCTCCTCCCTCATCCATTCCTCCCTCGTCCGCCTTCTCTTGCTGCTGCTGCTCCTCCTCGTCCTTCCTCCTCGTCCTCCTCCTCCTCCTGTCCCTGTCCCCTTCTGCACCCTTCGTACTGAGGTTGCGAGGATTCTGATCCGATAACAACTGATAATGATCGCAGCCTCTGGCATCTTGCCCCCTCCTGCTCCTGCTCCTGCTCCTCCTCCTGCTCCTGCTCCTGCTCCTGCTCCTGCTCCTCCTCCTCCTCCTCCTCCTCCTCCTCCTCCTCCTCCTCCTCCTCCTCCTCCTGCTCCTGCTCCTGCTCCTGCTCCTCCTCCTCCTCTCCTCCCCTCTCCTCCTCCTCCTCCTCCTCTCCTCCTCACCCTCCTCCTCCTCCTCCTCCTCCTCCTCCCTCCTCCTCCTCCTCCTCCTCCTCCTCCCCCTCCTCCTCCTCCTCCCGCTCCCGCGGATGCCCGCTCCCTCTCCTCCCTCTCCCTTCTGCCCTGGGGCGAAAACCGCAGGGCGGACGCCCCTCGCCCTGCCCCCCTCTCTCGCTCCCGCTCCCCGCCTCCCGCTGCCCGCTCCCCGCCCGCTCCCTCCTGCTCCCTGCTGGCCCCCCTTGGGCCAGGAGGAGGAGGAGGAGGAGGAGGAGGAGGAGGAGGAGGAGGAGGGGGAGGAGGAGGAGGAGGAGGAGGAGGAGGAGCAGGCGCAGGAGCAGGGCCAGGAGGAGGAGCAGGAGCAGGAGCAGGAGCAGGAGCAGGAGCAGGAGCAGGAGCAGGAGCAGGGCCAGAGGGGGTGGGGAGGGCAAGGGTCGGCGAGGGCAAGGGCGCGATCTCCAGAAGCTCGGATCCGCGAGGCAAGCATCGCGGCGAGCGAAACGAACGGTCCAGGCAGCGGCACACCCGTCTTCCCGGCCCAGCCCCCAACTGCGGCCCTGGCGGAATGGCGCCCAGCAGCGGGGATGGGACGTGTTGTTGCCCCATGCCACGGGTGGCGGGATGGGAGGGAGGTGGAGAGCAGAGGAGAGGCAGGCGAGGCGGGAAAAGGGGGCGACGAGGAGGAAGGACGGGGGAGGAGGGGGCAGCTGAGGGGTTTGTGGAGAGGGGGGTGCGGAAGAGGGGAGGAGGCGAGGTGGGGAGGAGGCGGAGGAGGAGGAGCAGCAGGGAGGAAGGGAGGAGGCAAGAAGAGGAAGTAAGGAGGCATCTGAGGGTTGAGGCGAGTGCCCTGCCCTTTCGAAGGAGAGAAGGCCTGTGCCGCCGCACTGCTTGCTGTACTGCGTCATTGCGTCGACTATCACGTCCTCAGGCACAGGCAAGCTCGACAGCCCGAGTCGATCTCGGTATGGAGCTCCAGCAGGCGCAGACGTCCAGAGCACAGAGGCTCGTGCAAGAGCATGCGAGAGCCCGGCGGGAGGAATGCGACCAGAACACCAGAGCACTGGACAAAATCATGTTCATTGCAAGCACAGCACCAATCTCCCGAGCCGCCTGCCTCTGCATTCCCCTCCTCTCTCCTCCCGACTCTCCCTTGGGGCTGCTCCTGACACCACTGCAAAGCTGATGCTCCAAAAACTGCGATCGCAAATCTCCTAAGACTCTGTGTGGGGGGAGCATCGCCCGGGTGTGTCCCTTGAGCGCGAGTGGTGATTGCGTTGGCCACGAGCAGATGTGCGCTGAAAGCGACAAGAGCATATGATTGCAACAAGGACGGTATGGCCATGCTTTGTAGAAAGTCCTGTTGTGCAAAGTTCAAAGGCTTCGAGAAAGCCAGCCGGAATCTGGAACACACCCTTCGACGAATCCACACACACACACACGATCAGCATCGAAGACGCAGTAACCAAATTCTCACGACCTCTGGGAGTACAGTCGGGGACTTGACCTAAGGAACCCAAAATAAGGAACGAGGCCCCTTTTTTCCATAAGTTAAACTTCGATGTCCGATCGAGAACATAAGGAAAACCTGGGGCAAGCTGCGAAACACTTAAGGAACGCGGAGCCCCTCCCCAACGAAAAGGGTTCCTTCTTCAGGGCCCCGACTGTCTAGTAAGTGTTAGTTCAACCGAGCCTAAAGCTCCCCGCACACTGAAAAGACATCTTGTGAGATCTGTGCGAACTCACGTCACCACGAGCTCTGGCGCACCAGGGCGCGAGGCCCCCGCTCGCGCTGGACGGCCTCTGCTGCCAAGGGGGAAGGCCAGCCGAGACCCCGAACTGGCGGCTTCGCGAGGGAGGCCCTCACCAGATCGGCCTCTCGTCGTCCACCCTGCGAGCTGTCGCGCACCTCGCCCAGAATATAAGTAACGTTGTTGCCCCCCGCTCCGAAGAGTGTGGCTCTCCCGTTTGGCTCCCCGCCCCGCCCGCGCAGCGACGAAGTGGGCGTGCCGTGCTTTTGCATCGTCCTGCCAACCTGCGGCCTCCCCTTGCGAGCTGCCCGAGTCCAAACCGCCAGCTGGCCGTCCTCTCCTCCAGGGAGCCAGTTCTTGAGCCTCTTCGGATTCAAAGGCTGTTGGTTGTACCATTGGT
Organism: Prorocentrum cordatum; assembly: GCA_963575745.1. Classification (NCBI taxonomy): domain Eukaryota; class Dinophyceae; order Prorocentrales; family Prorocentraceae; genus Prorocentrum; species Prorocentrum cordatum. Next base: position 95,468 of record CAUYUJ010019305.1, on the reverse strand, counting down.
GCCCGCTGCCCCTCCTTCTCCGCCTCCTCCTCCTCCTCCTCCTCGTATTGTTTCCCATCCTCCCTGTGTTCTTTTCCTTTCCCTATCCACGGCCGTCCTCAATCTTCCCTCCTCCTCCTTTACCCTGTCCCCCGCAGCTTGTCCACACTAAGTCATCATTCTGACTTCTGACTGTCGTCGTCATCCCCTCCTCCTTTTCCGTAATCCTTATCCTTCATCCCTCGTCCTTCTGAACAGGTCGCCTCTGTCGCACCACCAGGCGCGTCCGTGGGCCATGCCCAGCGTTTCGCTTAAGGCTTCCTTGCAGCATGCTATCCTGAAGCAAAACAGCCTCGACCAGCTACAAATCATGGAGGGCTGGTCGCTTTCATAATGCGGCTGTCGCCTGAGCGCCGCGCAAATTATTATTCAAACGTTCCAGAGATCAACACAGACAGAGGGCTGGTCGTTTTCAGAATGCGGCTTTCGCCTCAGCGCCCCACACATTCACATGTTTTTAAAAAAGTCTCCAACGGCTACAAGGATGGATTACGAGTCGGTATGGACAGGTGATTCCCGCTGTGGCGTCACGCACATCCGAAAACGGTTTCCAACAGCTACGAGGACGGAGGCCGGCTCGTTTTCAGCATGGGCGGGGGGCTCTCGCTTCAAACGTGCTCAAACTCTACGATCGAAGCACCAAATTGCACAAGAGCTGCTCGACTGGAGGGCGGCGCATTGTTGGCGGAGCGCGCAGAAAGAGGCTGCTTCTCAGAGGGCGCCGGCCGCACATCTACAGATAGGGCCCGCGCCTTCTAAGAAGCAGTGGTGTTTCTGAAACAAAAAAAACAAAAAACAAAAAAAACGAAAAAAAAAAAAAAAAAAAAAAAAAAAAAAAAAAAAACCTTCCCCCCTCGCCCATACACCCCTCTACGCGTGGCTGACAGTGTCAATGCGGGGTTCTCGCTCGAGCCTTCCGTTCACATGATGGCCAGAATTGTGATACTGTGCCACACTTACACGGATGGAGGGCAGATCTGATTCAGAAAAGGGGCATCGCTGGACTCTTCTTTGAAGTCTGCTCGGCATCTGCACGCCCAGTTTAGCTAGAAGGATGCAGGGTAGATTCGTCACAAACCGGGGTCTCGCCTGCATGGCAGGTTCACTGGACCGGACGCTCGCCATTCAAGGGAGGCATGTCCTGCAATATTTCGTAGGATCTACTAGAAGGGGATCTGGACGGGGAGGGCGTACTGCAGCATCGCTGATGCATCCTGGGTTTCCTCTGGTCCTCCTCTTTCAGCCTCATCCATCCTCCTCCGTTTCCCTCCTCTTCCGCCTCCTCCTTCTCATCCCCCTTCTCCTCTTGAGCATAAACAATCGTCGTCGTCATCAACAGTATCCTCGCCCAGCTTTATCGATTAGTTCGGTCCTCCTCCTTTCCCTCCTCCATTATTTGCCTTTTTCCTCCTCCTCCTACTCCTCCTCCTCCTCCTCCTCCTCCTCCTCCTCCTCCTCCTCCTCCTCCTCCCTCCTCCTCCTCCTCCTCCTCCTCCTCCTCCTCCTCCTCTTTCCCTCCTCCTCCTCCTCGTTTTCCTTCCTCACTCCTCCTCCTCGTTTTCCTCCTCCTTCCCTCCTCCTCTTCCTCCTCGTTTTCCTCCATTTCCTCTACCGCTTCCTCTCTCCTCCTCTCCATCCTCCTCCTCCTCCTCCTCCTCCTCCTCCTCCTCCGCTCCCCTCTCCTCCTCCTCCTCCTCCTCCGTCACTCCCTCGCTCTCCTCCTCCTCCCTCCTGCCGTCCTCGACCTCCTCCTCCTCTCCTCCTCCTCCTCCTCCTCCGCCTCCTCCTCCTCCTCCTGCCTCCGCCTCCTCTCCGCTCTCTTCCTCTCCTCTGTCTTGCGCCTCCTCACTCCTCCTCCTCCTCCTCCTCCTCTCCTCCTCCTCCTCCTGCCTCCTCCTCCTTTCCGCCCTCCTCCTTCCTCTCGTTCCTCGTTCTCCTCCTCCTCCACTTTCTCCTCCTGGTACCTCCTCCTCCTCCTCCTCCTCCTCCGCCTCCGACTCCTCCTCCTCCTCCTCCTCCTCCTCCTCCTCCTCCTCCTCCTCCTCCTCCTCCCCCTCCTCCCGTCCTCCTACTCTCCCTCTCTCCTCCCCTCCTCTCTTCCTCCTCTCCTCCTCCTCCTCCTCCCTCCTCCTCCCGTCGCTCCTCCTCCTCATCATCATCATCATCATCATCCTCCTCCTCCCTCCTCCTCCTCCTCCGCCTCCTCCTCCTCCTCCCCTCCTCCTCCTCCTCCTCCTCCTCCTCCTCTCCTCCTCCTCCTCCTCCTCCTCCTCCTCCTCTCCTCCTCCTCCCTCCTCCTCCCTCCTCTCCTCCTACTCTCCACCTCCTCCTCCTCCTCCTCCTCCTCCTCCTCTCCTCCTCCTCCTCCTCCTCTCCTCCTCCTCCTCTTCCTCCTCCTCCTCTTCACTCCTCTTCCTCCTCCCTCACTGCTCCTCCTCCTCCTGCTCCTCCTCCTCCTCCTTCTGCTCCTCCTCCTCCTCCTCCTCCTCCTCCCCTCCTCCCTCCTCCTCCTCCTCCTCTTCCCCCTCCTCCTCATCCTAAGACACAGATGACAGCAAATGGGTTAGCGTCCTGCCCCACAAAGCTTGAACCATACAGCTCACGATCAGTACACCTGTGAGCTCGACAGTTCGGGAGATTTACAAGGCCAAATCTCGACATGAATCCACTCGCCCCGAAACAACACCTTGCGACGATCCAGCCTTGCGAGCACCCTCGTCCACCAGGTCAAGGGCTGGGAGCACGTACGCGACAATCCCACCAGCCCTCTGGGCGTAGGTGGTCTAGAGCGGTTTCTCGTCCAGCCCCCCCTCTTCCTTTTCGGGGAGGGGTTTACCCCTCCCCCTGCCCCCTCGCCTGGACCTGGACGGGGGGTGTCGCGAGGCGTAGGAGCGTTCAAAATGGCCCAACATGACTCCAGGAGGGCCCGAGAGAGCCCAAGATGACCTCCAAGGTGGCACAAGATAGCCCAAGGTGGCTCAATATGGCTCCCAAGATGCCCCAAGAGGCCACAATACAGCTCCAAGACGGCTCCGACTGGCCACGGAGCCTCCCCAGGAGGCCACCACTAGGCCAACATCTCCCAAAAACCTAAGGAACTGCTCGCCTCTTCGCTTCCGATGGCCCTCGGAGGACTCAAGGCAGCTCCAAGAGGGCCCCTGAGGGGCCCAAGGGAGGCCTAAGAGAGCCCCAAGACGGCCCCAAGAGCGCCCAAGAGCGCCACGAGCGCCCGAAGAGGGGCCGAAGAGACGATGTTTGGGGCTCCCGATGGGGGGGGGCGTAATTGAAACTCCCCCCATACTTGATCGATCTTCTCCAAGATGGCCCCAAGAGCTCTCCCGAGGCTCCCGAGAGCGCCTCAACAGGGCCCTAAGAGGCGCCGAGGAGGCCCCAAGAGGCGCCCAAGAGGCCTCCAAGAGTCTCCCAAAATAGCCCCGAGAGGCCCCATGAGGCTCCCCGAGGCACCCAAGACGCTCCAAGAGGCCCCCTGGACCGCCCAGAGGCCCCCAAGACACTTCGAGAAGCCTCCAAAAAGCTTCCAAGAGATATCCGAGGAAACTCTGAGAGGCAGCTCGCCTGGGCAACGTTTCTGGATGGGCTAGTGGGGATACGCGAAGCGTCACGGCGCCGCATTTGGCGCAGAAGATGCTGTTGACACCACCATCAAATCCGCCGATCCGGCGTGTGAGTTTTTGAGAGCGTGGGCTTGAGCTCGCTCAAGCTTCGCTCTGCAAGGGGGGGGACGCGAACGACGAAAAAATTGACACGCAAGGCCTCCCCAATGCCGGGACCGCCCCCCCCCCCCCGCATCTCCTCTCCGGCGCCCCCCCCTCTCTTCATGCACCCCCCCCCCCTTCCCCTGCAATCTCCTCTCCGCCCCCCACCCTCTTCCTGCACCCCCCCCGCCTCTGCACCTTCTCTTTCCCCCAGCTTCCCCACCCCTGCACTGCGCCCTGGACACGAGAGAGGGTGGGGGGAGGGGGGGGGAAGGAGAGAGGGGGGGGGACAGGAGAGAGGGGGGGGTGGACAGGAGAGAGGAAGGGAAGGGGGGGGCAAGTTTGGTGCGCTCGCGTCAACATCTGACATCCTACCCCTCCCTCCCATCCCTTACCATGGCGCTGATTTTCTCTATCCGCGGACGCGTGTCGTAGCGGACCTGTGGCTCCGCGCGCGTGTGCGTAGTGGTGGTGGTGCGCGTGCGTGCGTGCTTGCGTGTGTGCGTGGTTGTGGTTGTTTGTGGTGGTGGTGTGTATGTGTGTGTGTGTGTGTGCGTGTATGCGCGTGTGCTGTGGTGTGACGTGGTGTGGCGTCTTGGTGGTTTGGTGGTGGGCCAGGTGCGTACGTGCGTGATGGCGGTGGTGGTGGTGGTGGTGGTGGTGGTGGTGGTGGCGGAGGTGGTGTGTGTGTGTGTGTGCGTGTATGCGCGTGTGCTGTGGTGTGACGTGGTGTGGCGTCTTGGTGGTTTGGTGGTGGGCCAGGTGCGTACGTGCGTGATGGCGGTGGTGGTGGTGGTGGTGGTGGTGGTGGTGGCGGTGGTGTGTGTGTGTGCGTGTGTGCGTGTGTGCGTGTGTGCGTGTGTGCGTGTGTGCGTGTGTGCGTGTGTGCTTGTGTGCGTGTGTGCGTGTGTGCGTGTGTGCGTGTGTGCATGTGTGCGTGTGTGCGTGTGTGCGTGTGTGCGTGTGTGCGTGTGTGCGT
>CAUYUJ010019305.1:88736-90634 GCA_963575745.1 Prorocentrum cordatum | reverse complement strand
CGGGGAGGGGGGGGGAAGGGTGGGCGAGGCGAGGCAGCGGCCGCGGCAGCAACAGCGGCAGCACCCTCTCCCCCCTCGCGCGCCTCCGGGCGTGGCGGGGGGCGCGCCTCCTGGCGCCGTCGCCGAGCCTGCAGTAGCTCGTGACGGCTGAGGCGTTCGGTGTCCCTCCTCCTCCTCCTCCTCCTCCTCCTCCTCCTCCTCCGCCGCCTCCTCCTACTCCTCCTCGTTAAGTGTTCTCCTCCTCGTTATCCACCTCCTCGTTCTCCTCCACCTCCTCCTCCTCCTCCACTCCTCATCTCATCCTCCTCCTCCTCCTCACCCCTCGTTCTCCCCTTCCTCCTTGTCCTCTCCTCGTTCTCCTCCTCCTCCTCCCTCCTTGTTCTCCTCCCCCCTCCCTCCTCCTCCTCCGCTCCTGCTCCGGCTCCTCATTATCCTCCTCCGTCTCCACCTCCTCTCTCCCTCCTCCTCCTCCTCCTCCTCCTCCTCCTCCTCCTCCGTCCATCGTTCTTATAAACAAACTCCTCCCTATCTCCCCCCAGGTGTGTCGCTAGGACGGGCCAGGCTTTTCGCCCGAGACTTCCTAGCCGCTTATGACCCTTGACCTTACATTTACAACAACTTCACGGATGAAGGGCGGGCTGTTTTCGAAATGTGGCTCTCGCATTAGCGCCAGGCACATTCGCCTTAAAAACTTGGAGCAATTTCACGGATGGAAGACAGGTGGTTTTCAAACTGCGGTTCTCGCCTAATCACCTCGCGCATTCGTTGTTGTTCAAGTTTGCAGCAGCTTCAAGGATGGAGCCGGTTCTTTTTCATAGTTTGGCTCTCGCCTTAGCGCCGCGCTCATTCGTTTGAAAAGTTCGCAGCAAGTTCAAGGATGGAGGGCGGCCCCCTGTCAAAACGTGGTTCTCGCCTAAGCACCGCGCACCTTAGTCTTAAACGTTTGAAGTAGTTTCAAGGGGCCAGGAATGGTGTTCTGGCATGATTGAGGATTGTCAAGACGCAACAGTCACGTTGATTCGCGATGTTGGGTCCTAGGAGTGGCATTTTGACACGTTTTGGGATTGTCAGGACTCGCCAGTAACATGGGCCCGCGGCGTTTGGTTCTGGCACGGTTAAGGAATATCAGACGGTCGTCTTCTAATGGGCCATTTCCCTCAATTAACGTAAATTATTGTAGGGATCTGTGTAGAGGAAACGTGGAGGGAGGGTGTATTGCAGCATCGCAGATGCGTTTTAGGCTTACGCTGGTCCTCCTCCTCCTCCTGCTCCTCCTCCTCCTCCTCCTCCTCCTCCTCCTCCTCCTCCTCCTCCTCCGTCCTCCCTCTTTCCTGCTCCCTCTTCCCTCCTCCCTCTTCCCAGCTCCCTCCTCCCTTCCTCCTCCTCCTCCTCCTCCTCCTCCTCCTCCTCCTCCTCCTTGTCCTCCTCCTCCATTATCTTCCTCCTCCATTATCTTCCTCCTTGTCCTCCTCTCCCTCTTGATCACTCCTCGTCCTCTTCCTACACCACCTCCTTCTTCTTCTCCTCCTCTTCCTCCTCCTCCTCCTCCTCCTCCTCATCCTCCTCTTCGTTCTCCCCCTCGTTTTCCTCCTCCTCCTCCTCCTCCTCCTCCTCCTCCTCCTCCCGCCCTCTGCAAGGGCAGGCAGGCAGGCAGCGAGGGTGCCTCCACTCCCCCAGGTGGGCCGCTGCTCCTTCTGCTCGACGAAGTCGGAGAACACAACGAGCTTGTTCTCCAGCAGCCCGAAGAGCAGCTGGTCCTGTCGAGCTGGGGTGGGACAGCGGCGGAGGAGAGGGGGAGCCGACCACCTGTGAGAGAGGGAACCCTACTCAGGCGAGCGTGGCTCATGCTCAGCATGAGCTCTCGAGCAGCCTTGCGGCACCAGCGAGCGAGCCGCATG
>CAUYUJ010019305.1:66236-83736 GCA_963575745.1 Prorocentrum cordatum | reverse complement strand
TATGGCGCGACTGAGAATTATCACACGGCTGCCTTCTAATGGGCACCTCTCCAGCATCGGCATGCATTCTTGGAGGCAGGGACCCGCGAAGAGGGCACGCGGAGGGAGGGTTGATTGCCACATCGCTGACGCGCCTTGGGCCTACACTGGTCCCCGCCCTCCTCCTCCCCCTCCCCCCCCTCCTGCTGCACCCCTGCAAGACCGGCCAGCCATAACTGGGGGGGCTGTGGTCCCTACCCCCCTGGGGGAACCCATCGCGTCGACGATCTCTCGAGAGGGGTGTCGAAATCGCTGGGGCCCCCAGAGGGGGTAAGAACCACAGCTCCCCCAGTTGTGGCCGACCTGCAAGATCGGCCTCCCGGCCCCTGGCCGCCGCCCGCCCCCTCCGCACGAGCCGCGCAGCCCTCCGCGGGGAGCTGAGTCCTGCGCCCGGGGGACTCGGCGCCGCGCGCGCGCGCGGGTGGCCGCGCCGCCGAGGAGCGCGGCGGCGTCCTCTGCCACGAGGCAGACGAGTCCTGCAGGGGCCCTGCCTGCCAGGAGCTCTGCATCCCGAGGCGTGTCCGGACGGCCCCCCGGGCCCCGATGGGGGCCCAAGAGAGCTCGGAGGGCCGGAAGAGGCGCAGGACCCGCTTCCATCAGGGCCCGCTCGCTTCACGGAAACATCCCGAAGGCAAGACAAGACAAGACAGGGCTCTCGGGGCGTGTTCAGAAGGCAGCATCCTGCCGCAGCATCGCCCCGCGAGAGGGGGATGCGGAGGCAGGTGGCCCCGTGTGCAAGCATCAGGGCCGCCTGCGGGGCCCACCAGGGCCTCTGCGGAGCCGCGGTGGGCAGAAGGAGGAGGAGGAGGAGGAGGAGGAGGCCGGAGGAGGGGGCGAGGTCAAATCAAAAAGCAGGCAGCAGCGCGAACCGTCGCTCGGCCTGCAGCTGTCCGCGCGCTAAGAGCTCTCGTCGACCCTTCTGGCCTGCCAGCCTGCGCCGCGGAGCCGCTGCCGGCACGAACGCTGCGCGGCGGGCCCCCGGCTCCCCGAGCATGCGGCGGGCGCGGCTGCAAAGGGCGCGGAGCGCTGGAGGCGCGGGCACGCCGGGAGCCCGGGGGAGGAGGCGGCGCGCGGCCATGCCCCGCTGCAGGGGGGCTGGCGCGCGGAGTCGCTGGGCCTGGGGCTCACGCGGCCGCTGTCGAATCTCGACCTGCTCTGGAGCACCCCGTGCGTCGCTGTCTTTCGCAACCCGCATGCTGTTCGACATGGCAGTCTTCTCCCCCCTCCTGCTCGTTCAGCCTCCCCTCTCACCATCGATGGACCAATCCCCATCTCCATCGGATAAACGTTCTCCCCACTGGCCAACTTACCTTCCCGAGTTGATAGGGATGCTGTTTCCGTCGGGTTCAGTTGAGCATATCCACAGCCGGTAGGCTGATAGCGTCAAGGAGTCCTGGTCCACTGGGGATGAGGATAGGAACGCTATGACTATAGCGATGCTAGCTCTCCTTCGTGTCCCCTCTCCCCCACGCGTGCTCTCTTGACTGGCCGGGGGTGGGGGGCGCTCCTGCGCCACCAGCGATCGAAGATTACCTCGGCGTCGGCGTTCCACGTGAGCCACTTGTCCCGGAAGGACTGGCGCGCCGCAGCGCGCGAGTGAGCGCGAGCAGCGTTCGTTTCCTGGTCCTCACTGGCCTCCTCCTCTCCTCCCTGCTCTCTCCTCCGTGCTCCCTCCTCCCCCCTCCCTCCTCCCTCCTCTATCCTTACTCTTCCGTCCTCCGTTCTCCCTTCTCCCTCCTCCCTCCTCTTCCCTCCTCCTTCCTCTTCCCTCCTCCCTCCTCCCTCCATCCTCCTCGCTCCTCCCTCCTCCCTCTTCTTCCCTCCTCCCTCCTCCCTCCATCCTCCTCCCTTGTCCATCCTCCCTTCTCGTTCTTTCCTCAGACCTCCCTCCATTATTATCCCTGCACTCCTTTTCCTTATACATAACCGATCTCTGTCGCACCGATAGGGCCAATCGGAAAGGCGGACCGGGCGTTTCGCCTGACACTTCTTTACTACCCATGATCGTGAAACTACAAAATTGGTAACAGTTTCGCAGATGCAGGGCGGGTGGTTTTCAAAATGTGGCTCGCGCCCCAGCGCCGCGCACACTCGGTGACAAAATGCGAAAGAATGTTACGATTGGGTCGGTTTTCGCCTTAGCGTCGCGCACATTCGTCTTAAACATGTCCAATAGTTTCATGGATTGAGGGCGGGCGGTTTTCAAAATGCGGCTCTCGCCTCAGCGCCCCGAACATTAGTAAAACCAGTTGCAAGATATTCGCGGATGCAGGGCGGCTCTTTTTCAAAATGAGGTTTTCACATTACCACCGCGCACACTCGATTTCAACATTTGCCAGAGCTTCACGATATCCGAAAGTGGACGTGCCAGAACTTGTGCGAAGTAACGGTTCGCGATTGTCAGGGCGCAACGAATAAGCTGATTCGCGGCGTTGACGTCCCGGAAATGGTGTTCTAGCGCGATTCAGGATCGCCAAGATGCAACAGTCAACTTGACTCGCGGCGATGAACTTGAAGGAACTGTGTTTTGGCACGGTTCAAGGTCGTCAAACGGATATCTCCCAACGGGGTACTCCCCTCGGCGGAATAAACCCTTGTAGGGCCCTATGAGGAGGGAATTTAGAAGGACTGTTCAGTCCAACATCGTTGCTGAATATTGGGCTTACGTTGGTTTTCCCAACTTATCCTCCTCGCCCCTGGTTCCCCTTATCTTCCTCCTCCTCCTCGTCCACCCCGTCACCATCATCACCATCATCATCATCATCAGCAGCAGCATCATCATCAACACCCGTTAACCATCAACCACCAACAACCAACCATCATCATCACCATTATGATCACCGACATCATCATCGTCATCATTAACAATATCACCACCATCCTCCTCTTCCTCATCCACATCATCATCAGGAACATCACCATCATCCCTCCGTCACCCTTCCTCCTCCTCCTCCTTCTCCTCCTCCTCCTCCTCATCCTCCTCCTCCTCTTCCTCCTCTTTCCCCCTTCATCCCCATCCTTGCCATAAGCATGGCCAACATCATCAGCGTCATCATGGTCAGCATCATCATAATCATCACAAGCATCACCACTATCATCATCAGCACCGCCATCCTCCACATCCGCATCAGCATCAGCGAAAGACTCATCGTTGTTGCACTTCCTCTTCCTCGTCACGATCGTCATACGAAAAATAATCATCGCCACAACCAACATAATCACCAACAGCAGCATCATCCTCATCCGCCTCCTCCTCCTCGCCATCATCACCCCGTCATCATACCCATCAGCATCGTCATCATCATCAACAGCATGGACATCATGACCAACAGCATCACTGGCGCCATTAATGTGGCAATCAACAACATCCCCATGATCATGATCATGACCACGTTGTTGATGATGATGACTCATCACCACCACCACCCACATTCACATTATTCTCAAATGGATACTCAACATCAGCATCGCCACCACCAGCCACATGAAAACTACCATGCGCATGAGACCCATCATCACCAGCATGATATCCGACGCTCGTTTTCCTCAGAACCCAACGCGTGAAGCTTGTGAGGAAAAGCTGGCCTCAGGGCAGCCAAGGGCGTCGGGGCGCAGCGGCGTGTCTTTGCCGCGCGGCCTCACACAGCCACAAAGACAGAGAACTCTCAACCTGTTCAAAAAAAGTTCGCAAGGGGGGGGAGGGCGAGAAAGCTGCAGGTCGCTTCCTTCTACTATCATAACCGCTGTGCTCACATGATATCCGACGCTCGATTCCCTGCACACCGAATATGCGAAGATTGCGAAGAAAAGCTGGCCAAGGGCGGCCAGGGCGTCGCGGCGGAGCGGCGTGTCTCTGCCGCGCTTTCTCGCATAACCTAACAGACAGAGAGCTCGCAACCTGTTCCAACCTCACCATCCTTGCCACGCGTTGAAGTCATCTTGCACGTGGATGCGTTGGCGACGCAGTCATCCACCACCCCATGCACCTGGAGCGAGTTGAGCAAGCTGCCGGACACGTTGCCAGCTGCTGGACGGCACGCGGGCGAAGGACAGGGCGGCCGCGCCCATCTGGAGATAGCGATGCATTGCATTGCAGAAGTCCCAGGCTTTAAAAAGGAACGAATGATAGACGGCCCCGCCCAATCGCAGCGACCCGAGGGCGCGCGGCGAGTCGCCGAGGCCGACGAGGCCCCCGAGGTAAATGAACCTCTTGGCTAGCCCGCGCGGCTGTCCTGGGCGCAGCGCCGACGTCGGGGGGAGAGGGCCGAAGACGCGCTTCATCAAGTTCAGCAACGCAAGAGCGTCGATCACATCTGAAACTTTGACCCTCCGTCTGATGTTTTAGCACAGAGCAACACGAGCACGCCCGCGTAGATATCGCCCCCCCGCGACCTCGCTGGGCCGCAACAGCGAGTGGGAGGCGAGGGGCTGGCGCGCCGCTGCTGTCCCGCCCCATCCCTGCGCCTAGGCAGCCCGGGTCAGGTCAAGGAGCACTTCGACAGGCACGGACCCGCGCATCTCGCCCCGCTCAAGATTGCGCCAGCGAGCCACCCCGGCCCAAGCCGGGCGCAATTGGCCGAGGGTCTGGGGCCAGCAGAACTGAGCGCCAACGAGGGAGGGTCTCGGAATCCCAAGAGCATGGCGCTTTCGCATCGTAGAGGTACTGAGTGTAGGCAACGAGGGTGGCGCCGAGAAGCTCGATGTCCCACGCGACGTCGTCGGGGCGAGGTGAGCCTCGACTTTGGAGCCACAGGCGCCACTTGTCGAACGTGATAATATACCGACGGGCAGTTGACGACTTGACAGTTACTTGGAGATATCGTCTGGCCCGCGGGGTTGCCCGTCGCGAGACAGCACCCTGGCGCGCGGGCGGGCTTTCTTCCGGAGGCCCCAGTCAGCTGCAAGACACAACATCAGCTGCGCGGCGAGCAGCAGCACACGTCGAGGAACTCGGCCACCGCCTAGCACCACTCGCCGGAGCACTAAGCTCTCGTCTCCGCCAGGCGCCGCCAGACGCCATCGTCGCCCGTTTTGCTGCAATCCAGGACGAGGCGCCGGCGGCGGCGGTCGCGCCGCCTCGCCAGCAGGCGCGGGGACGTCCACCGCCCTGTCCAAGTGGCGGCCCCCCTCCGGCACCTGCCCCACGCGCGCCAATCCGAGACGCATTCGTAGAGCGGGCCCTCGCTGAGGGCCTCTTGGAGCCCCGGGCGCGCCCGCCGAAGAGATCGCCGAGGCTGCCCCCCCGCCCGCAGGGCGCCTGCGCGGTCGAGGCCCTTGCGAGATCCGGACGGCCCCCCGCCCGCTCGTCGCCAATGATAACAGACGGGCGCGTTCCACTACTCGCAAAATAACTACTCGCAAATGGCATGGGTCCGCCGCGGGGGATTCACGATGCATTGCGTCGAAGCAATCAATTATGTTTCGGGCGTTTGCGAGCGGGCACTTCGCGAATAGTGGAACGCGCTCGATGAGAGAACCCCCCCGGGACGTTGCCGCGGCCCCCGCGGCCGCCAGCGCGGCTGGGTGGGCCGCGAGCACAAGTTATGGACCAATCGTGAGGGGGCCCTGCAGGGTGGCCCCAGAGCAGCCGCCAGCGGCCTGGTCGTCGCGATGAGCTCGATCGCCTGGGCGAGCGCGTCGGGGTCGGTGAGGTCCTCGAGAGGCCCCCGCATCGCGTCGCGGCTGACGGCTATCCACCCGCGGTGCTCCAGGGCTGCACCGAGGGGGCCTTAGGCCCGCTGAAGGCGTCGTAGAACAGGCGGCCGGCGCCCACAGACTGAGCGACGCGCGCGCAAGGCCCAGCCCCAGAGCTTCTCGGCGGCGGCGATGGACTCCATCACCTCGGGAGAGCGCGGCCTGGCCTCGCGAATCTCAGTACCTCTCGTCGGATCATCTGCAGGATTGCAGGCACTTCGCACCCGCAAGGAGAGGCGGGGGCACCCTGCGAACAGCGAACACGGGAGAGTCATGGCAAAAATCCCGTAAAGGATCCTCCGGGGCGATCGTCCCCAGACAGCGCCTATATAGCTAAGCAGGGTGGTCGACTGCTTGGTCCCTACTCAGAACTGCAATGGGGGATCGCCGCGCGCCCCGCCACCCAAGACCTCACGAGACTGGTCGGGCCTGGGGGCCCACGCGCGTTGAGTCTCGCCGCGCCCGTCCGCCTAGGAGTTCCACCTCCACGTTGAATGGCGCCGCGGCGACTCCGCCGACGAGGAGGGTTGCGCGCGGGGCGAAGACCTGCTCGACCGCCGTCGAGTCAAGCGAACTTCTGAGCAGCGGGAACAGGAGGGCCAGCCCCATCAGCTCGTCAAGCACCGCGTTCGGCAGCCGCCGCCACGCAGCGGGGTCTACCCCAGGCACGCGAAGCCACGCGTAGAGCCTGTCCACGAGGCACGCGGCGGCCGGGCGAAACATCACGCAGTGAACCCAGCACCCGACAACCCTCCTCGTGAGCGCGATCGTTGCGGCACCGACGAGGACGACGTACGTGGTGATCACGCCGAGCTGCTTGACCTTCGCGACCTCTCCGCCCGCGTCGAGTCGTTCTGAAGAGATCTCGCCGCCCCAGACGACTGCCTGCGGCTGGCCCAGGGTCGCCTTCTCCTCCTTTCTCTTGATGCCCGCCAGATCGCATGCCTGGTGCCCTCGACGGACGCGCTGAAGAGCTGTCTGCGAGATCGGACCAGAGGCGCTGGGGCCATCGCAGAGCCCGATCACCACGCGGCCGTCAGAGTAGACGCCCTCAACGACTCGCTTCGAGGGAGGGGCCCGACCATAAGTGAGCCACTCCCCGTCGCGGAGACACTCTGCGGAGAGGAGACAATGCTTCCGCGCGATCCAGACCGCCTCCGAGGCGATTTCGCCCCCCGTGGCAAGAGCGGCCAGGGCTGGCGCGACCCCGTCGCATCTTCGCCGGACGACGACACCAACGCTGACGACGGTGACGACGACAAAAACGTCATGCATGACGGCGGCGGACGATGACGATGACGACGACGACGACCGACGACAACGTCTTTGACGACATCGACGAACGACTGCGGCGACGACAAACGACGACGACGACCAGTGACCGACGACGACGCCATCGAAGACGACGGACGACAGCGACGACGACCGACGACCGACGACGACGTCATCGACGACGACGACGACGACGACGACGGCGGTGCCCGTAGATAGGTGCTGCCTGCGGCCCAGCTCGTTGAAAAATGGTAGTCGTGCTGTAGCGTCTCGACGCACTGGCAAGACGGCGCATTTAGTCACGCTGCGCTCCAGCCTTCACAGCTCGTTCCTCGCCGTGTCTCGGGCATGACGTTTCCCTCCACCGAGGTCGACACCCAAGTATGATGACGAACGCCGCCTGATAGCCTGCACCACCGTGCCTGCGCCCTCGGGGTACGCACATGTGAATACACTCTTGGGGGGACATGCGCATCGGCTACTCTCTAAGAAACTTGGCCGTCGCAGGGATAACCTTGATCAGCGTAGCCCTAGCGTGACGACGAGATCCGAGCCTCTCCGAAAGCGTCGGGTGCGCTGCGCATAACTTCTGTGCGGCCCAGGACGCCATGCAAGGCGCAAAACGCACGCCGTTGCCCAGTCCTTGGGCCACCGATATGTATGGTTGAAACAAATCCGAATACGTACCCACTTGAACGACCATCTTTGGACACATGCGTAGTTGTAGTTCCAAGCAAAGAATCACTGGCGGAAAACACAAGTTGATGGCCCCCCCTTGCAAGAGGGCCGACATCGATACAGTCGTAGAACGGAAGTTATTTTGAGCTCCACGCTCTGTTCGCCACATTTAGCGAGGCACCCTATGGCGGGGGGAGGGCGCCAGCAAGTCGTAAAACGGAAGGAAGGAAGAGGATGAGAACAAGGATGAGGAAGAGGAGAAGGAGAAGGAGGAGGAGGAGGAGGAGGAGGAGGAAAAGGCGGAGGAGGCGGAGGAGGCGGAGGAGGCGGAGCAGGCGGAGGGAGGAGCAGAAAGGGCGGAGGCGCCAACGAGGCTCTCCCCCCACTGGAGGGAGCCCAGGAAGAAAGCGGGGGCGCCGCGGGGCCCCTCCCCGCGGGTCCGTGCGCGGCACCGCGGAGAACTTGGCGTCGAAGCCGGAGCCCCACTGGCTCCTGTGCCCCCGGGTGCGGGAGGGCGGGAGGGGAGGATAATGAGGGAGGAGCGCAACGCAGGAGGGGGCGAGTGTCTCCATCACGCTCAGAGGCCCCTCAGCCCCGAGCAGGAAGAAGCGGCAGCGGCGGCGGTGCGGAAGGGCGCACCAGAGTTGTCCTGGAGAATGAGGGAGGAGGAGGAGGAGGAGGAGGAGGAGGAAGAAGAAGAAGAAGAAGAAGAGGAAGGAGGAGGAGAGAGGAAGAGGGGGAAGGAGGAGAAAGAGGATGCGCACAGTGGAAAAGAATCCGCGAGAAATCCAGGGCTCGGGCGCGCGCTCCGACACGCACAGACGCCCAGGAAACCCAGGACGCCCTGCAGTTCGCAGTTTCTTCGAAAGTGTTACAACCTTCCACGCCGAACCCAAGACAAAGAAACCCAGGGAACCCAGACGAAACATGGGATGTTTCTCGCCACGCGGTTCGACTGTAGTTTGCGGGGGACGTTGGGGACGATAGCGAGAAGGAAGAAGAAGGGTGAGGACAACGAGAAGGGAGCCATAAGCGGGATGACCAAGTCCCTGGAGGGATCTGCATCTAGAAAATCGTGATTGCACAGAGCACCTTGGGGTACCCCAAAAAATGGCCGTGCCACATCATCGAGCGCCGCTGTGGTAGACTATCCGGGAACGCACCCAAGCTGTAAGGTATCCTAGACTGTCCCGCTGGTGATACCATCAGCTTGCCCAACCCACGGTGGTATTCCCAGACTCGCGATCATGTATAGCAGGGCGCTGCATATATATATATATATATATACATACATACATACATACATACATGCATACATACATACATACATACATACATACATACATACATACATACATACATACATACATACAAGCATACATACATACATACATACATACATACATACATACCTACATACATACATACATACATACAAACATACATATATACATGCATATAGACATACATAAGACTGCATTGGTGCTTCGCGTAATGCAGCTTGGTCCATGAAGTTTGGTTTGCAGGCGGAATGGCGGGAAGGTCAAGCCGACAATTTAGCGATAATTCCTTGTTGCTTTTCCCGGCATCGCCGTTATAATAATGTTGCTCGTCATCCGTCCTCCATGCTTCTTTTTCCTCATTCCCGCTACCCCCTGCGTATTCTCCCCATCCTCCGCAGCTCTTGTTGCGGAGGCTCCTCCTTGGAGAGCCTCTGGGGGCCTCACAAAAATATGTCTTCAAGCGTTCTTGAAGCCTTTTGGATGCCTCCCGGGCGTCTTCTGGGGCCTCTGGGGGCTTCCTCGGGCCACCCTGCGTCCAACCGCGGTCTCCCTGAACGACCGGGTCACGATTTAGTATGCTTCGGAGGGTGTCTTGGGGCCATCTTGGGCCGTCATGGTGCTCTCTTAGGTAATCTTGAAATCCTGCTAGCCCTTTTGGATGGTTGTGGGGCGATTTGGGAGCCTCCCAGGCGGCTTCGGACGCCCGAAGACCGTCGTCTTGGAGCGTCGGGAAGCCGAAAAGAGGAGAACCCAAAAATTCACCAAAATCCCCAAAACAAATCAATGAATTTTGCCTCTTGGGGCCTTCTTGGGATGGCTCTTGGAAACCTCTTGGAACGTTTTGGAGCGATGGTATGACGGCTTCTTTGGGGTTGTCGTGGACCGTCTTGGGGCTCTCTGGGGTCGTTTCAGGAGCGTGCCGGAACGCCTGGAGCCCTCTAGGGCCGGCTTCGGGCTCACGTGGGTCTCTCCCGGGTCGTCTGGAGGGTTGCCCGAGAGGCCCGGGGTGGCCAAGCCCAAATTCGTTAGGTGTGTGTGAGTGTGTACGTGTGTGGAATGTGTGGGATTTGTTTCCAGGGTCCCTGGCCCTATCAAAAATATGATTAGGAACATGCCTTGATCTATACATACATATATGTGTATATATATAGATATAACCGAATACCTTCGAGAATAAACACTAGGGGATAATAAAGTTCGGGGTTCAGGGGGAGATAATCAAAGTAGCCCACCAGACCTCAGCATAATCTCGAAGTAAGAGATGATCAAGAGGAGACCAAGCCGAGCACGTTTTGAGACATCCTTGGCGTTTAGTCTTCATAGAAATATCCTCAACAATGGCTTATCTCGCTGGAGACATCCTCGACAAATCCCTTGTTTCGCTTGAGACATCCACAAACTATTGCTTATTTCGCTTGAGACACCGTCAAACTATTGCTTATTTCGCTTAAGAAACGTATCGTTTCGCTTGAGACATCCTTCAGTATATGCTTGTTTCGCTTGAGACATCCTCGAGTATATGCTTGTTTCGCTTGAGACATCCTCGGAATAGCTCATCCGCCTCGGTGTCCCTGGATTTTCAACCGCGGCGATAATAAAGTTCAGGCGGGCGGAGGAATGGAGAAAACGATAAACAAAAACAAAAATACAAAGAAACAAAAAGAAATGAAAAAGAACAAGGAAAACAAAAAACAAAAAGAAAAGAAAACAGAGGAGGAGGAGAAAGAGAAGGAAAAATCTCAAGTTCAAATGTATTAGATTTTATTTACAAGCGCTTTATGAAAATTACAATTTTAAGTGCTCGTGTAGGGTAGCTCATGTGCTTCATTTTCCATGGATAATCAACCCCAGGGATAAAAAAGTTCAGAGGGGGGGGGGGCATGGAGAGAGAGAGAGAGAAAGAGAGAGAGAGAGAGAGAGAAAGAGAGATACATCATAAAGAAAAAGAAAGGAAGGACTTAAAGAGAGAAAATGTTTTAAAAAAGAAAAGTAGAATAATAAATGAAAAGGATAAAGAGAAGAGGAAAGGAGGATAAAACAAAAAATCTGAATATTCAAATGTACTAAATTTTATTTACAAACGCTTTATGTAAATTGAAAATTTTAAGTGCTCGTGTAGGGTAGCTCACGTGCCTCGTTTTCCCTGGATAATCAATCCCAGCGATAAACAAGTTCAGGGCGCCAGGGGGAGGAGGAGGAGAAAGAGATAGAGAGACAGAGAGAGAGAGAGACAGAGAGGCCAGGAAGGAGAAAGAGATAGAGAGACAGAGAGAGAGAGAAAGAGAGACAGAGAAAGAAAGAAAGAGAGACAGAAAGAACTACAAAGAGACAGAAGGACATTGGTTTCGCTTGAGACATCCTGAAACAACGTGTTCGCTTCGCTTGATGTTGTTATCTCAACATAAGAAGGAAGTAACTTCGATGGCGAACTTTTCCCGTGATAATGAAGTTCGGCCTCCGCGCCCCCGCGCCCCCGACCAAACTCTTATTGGTCGACGATAAAAAACTCTAACGACTTAAGGGGGGGGTACTTTATTCTCATCGGCATGCGGTTATATATATATATATATATATATATATATTAAAAATAATAATAATAATAATACTAATAATAATAATAATAATAATACTAATAATAATAAAACAAAAAAACTTCGCAAGAATCCGCCGATCCGGCGTGTGAGTTTCAAGGAGTCTCAGCTACAGCCTCGAGGCTGAGCCTCAGCCTCTGGAGGGGTTGCCGGGGTGGCTCTGCCGGGGAAGGGGGGATGGGGGGGGGGGGGTGCAAGTTTCCAGCGGATGCGGGGCGCTGCTTTTACAGAAGGCTCTAATCTCGAGGATGCGCTGGAAGGGTGGCCGCGGCCGCAGAAGTCTCTGAGGACGGTCTACGAAAGTCCCGAGACCCCGAAGGATCGCCCGAACACGCCCAAGATGGCCCCAAGACGGCCCAAGAGCCTTCCACGACGTCTGAAGAGGCCTCCAAGAGGCCTCCCACGATGGCCCCCAGAGGCAAAAATCGTTGATTCCCATTGGTTTTTTCAATGTTTTTGGGGTTGTCGCTTTTTTCGGCTTTCCGACGCTCCAAGACGGCCCAAGAGGCCCCCAAGACCGCTCGAAGACGGCCCAGGAGGCCCCCAGACAGTCCCAAGACGGCCCAAGAGGGCCCCAAGGCGGCCCAAGAGCCGCCCAAGACGGCCCAACAGGCCCCCAAGACGGCCCCAAGAGGACCCAAAAGAGGGACGAAAAGCGGAAAAAATCTAGCCTTCCAGCCCACGAGGCCCCCAGGAGGCCCCAAGAGCCTCCAAGAGGGCCTCCGAAAGCCCCCAAGAAGCCCCCACGACGCCCTGACAGGCTCCTAAGATGGCTCAAAAAACGCCCCAAGAGGGCGTCCTTGCGCCGATAGGCTCGCCTCCACCGCTCGCACCACATCGTCCAGGCCACATGTTTCGTAACACGACTCCGTGCACGACGTATCGTGAGTTTCCAAAGTGATCGGCATCCTGTATGGAATTTTCATGTCATTATTATTTCCCGTCCCCACGGTCACTGCAAGCACCCCGCCGTTGATGGAACCACTGTTGCGAGATGGCTCTATTGACCCAACTGCATTCCTACGCCCTTTCGAAGGTGACCCGAGAAGTTTGTGCGTTTGAGTGTGCGCCCATAATGTCTGCGTCTGGAGAATAACACCGAGCGACCCGGATCGGCGGCACTGGCCGAAGGCCACTACAATAGCAAGATTCATCATCATCGTCATCGTCATCGTCATCGTCATCGTCATCATCATCATCATCATCATCATCATCATCAGCAGCAGCATCAGCATCATCATCATGATCGTCATCATCATCATCAGCAGCATCAGCATCATCATCATCATCATCCCCAACGTCATCATCATAAAGCAATGGCCGTCGTGGTGATAGTACCTATGCAAATCTGCAATGGATGTTAGAACCATCAAGCGATTCGCGCGCGCTTCAAGTTCTAGCTAATTAGTCTGGACAGTCTAACTCTTGGGGATGTCTATGGTATAATACTTCTTCTCTGGGGCTTCCAAGAACCACGAAGAAAACCCAAGTGGCTTCCAAGATTTCCCACGGTACACCCACGGCGGCCTGAGACAGGCCCAAGAGGCACTTCGGGGGCCTTTTATTCGCCGCGGCTGGACGTCGCCAGAGGAAGAGGGAGGAACAGGGAAGGTGAAGGGGATCCCTGGGAGAAGGAGGAGGATGAGGAGGAGTTGGAGAGGGTGGAGGAGGCCGCAGAAAAGGAGGAACAGGAGGAGCGTTAGCAGCCTGAGGAGGAACAGGAGGAGGAGGAAGAGGAGGAGGAGGAGGAGGAGGAGGACATATGGTATTTCCTATTTGTTTGGAAAGCGTAGCGAAGCTGCCAGGCGAACTTGAACAAAAGGGAACTGTTGAAGTTCCCTTTTTTCAAAGGCCCTCGAGGCCTCTCGTGGGGCTCGTTGGGGCCTCTTTGGGGCTTCCTGGGGACATCTTGAGGCCTCCTTGGGCGGAGATCTCGGGTTCTCAGTTCGCGTTCCCGATCCTGGGACGCGGTTGGGGCCCTCTCGGGCCGTCTTGGACGTCTCTTCGGCCGCTTTGGAGCCGTCTTGGGGCGCTTTTGAAGCTTTTTGGGCCGTCTTGAGGCGATCCTCGAGGCCTCTTGTGGCGTCTTGCAGCGTCGGGAAGCGGGACAGGCGGAAACGCCAACATTGCTCAACAACCTAGGGGTAATCAATGTGCGTTTGCCTCTTCGAGCTCGCTTGGGAGACCTCTTGGAGGCCTCTTGGGTATCTTGGGGGCTTTTTGGGCCGTCTGGAGGCCGTCTTGGGCATCTTGGACCGTCTGGTGGCCTTCGGCCCATCCCGCTAGCGTGCCTGGGTTGTAGGTTAGAGGCCTCTTGAAGATTCGTTTCGATATCCTGGGAAGCCTCTCGGGGGCCTAGTTTGGAATGCCCCTTGGGGGCCGTTTGGGGGCCTCTTTTTGGGCCTCTCGGGGGCCTCGTGGGGCATCCTTGGAGGCCTCGGAGGCCTCTTGGGGCCTCCAGGGGGCCTCTTCGGGCGGCAAGCTAGAATTATCGGTTCGTGTTCCCATCTTGGGGTCCTCTTGGGTGATCTTGGGCAACTCTTGGGCACCTCTTGGGCCGTTTTGGGGCCCTATTGGACCGTCTTGGGGCCCTCTTGGAGCCCTCGTGGGACTGTCTTGGGGGCCTCTAGGGCCGTCTGGGGCGTCGGAAACCCATAACGCGAGAACGCGAAAAAACATGTGAAGAAACCACGGAAATCACTGATTTGTGCCTCTTTGGGCCCAGGTCCTCTTCGAGCGCTCTTGGGGCTGCTTTGGAGCCTCTCAGGCCGTTTTGGGGCCATCTTGGGCGCCTTGGAACCCTCTTGGGCTGTCTTGGAAGCCTCTGGGAACCTATTGGGCGCTTTCTGGGGCCCTCCGGCCTCTCCGGCCTCTCCGGGCCGCCTCTGGGAAGCGAGTCGGGAGGGTAGCAAAAAAGTCTCCCGGATGGTTGCTGCCTTGGTGCCCCAATTATCCGCTGGCCCCCTTGTGGGGCCACCAAGCTGTAGGCCGGGAATGTGCTGCTCCCTGTACCAGTTGCAGCTTCCAGTTTCCACTGTTACAGTTATGCTTTTTGCTGCTTACTGCTCCTTGTTGATGAACGCGCGAGGAGGGGGGAGCCCAAACAAGCAAAACTACCACGCCCTGGGAGGGTGAATTTCTGAAAGGGAGGTTCAAATTGACACCCCTCACGCAGATCCGCCGGGTCAGGGTCCAAAAACACAAAGGATTTGCCACATTTCTGACATTAGGTGGCACCCCTCACGCAGATCCGTAGGGTCAGGGTCCAAAAACAAAAGGGATGTGTCACATTTCTGAAATGCGGTGGCACCCCTTACGCAGATCCGCAGGGTCAGGGTCCAAAAACACAAAGAATTTGCCACATGTCTGAAATTCGGTGGCAACCCTCACGCAGATCTGGAGGGTCAGGGTCTAAAAACAAAAGGGATTTGCCACATGTCTGAAGTTCGGTAGCACCCCCTACGCAGATCCGTGGGGTAAGGGTCAACAAAAACACAAAGCATTTGTTACATTTCTGAAATGCGGTTGCACCCCTCATGCCGATCTGCAAGGTCAGGATCCCAAACCAAACAGGATTTGCCACATGTCTGAAATTCGGTGGCACCCCTTACGCAGATCCGTAGAGTCAGGGTCCAAAACCAAAGGGGATGTGCCACATGTCTGAAATGCGGTGGCACCCCTTACGCAGATGCGTAGGGTCAGGGTCCAAAAACACAAAGAATTTGCCACATTTCTGAAATTAGGTGGCACCCCTCACGCAGATCCGCAGGGTCAGGGTCCAAAAACACAAAGAATTTGCCACATGTCTGACATTCGGTGGACACCTTACGCAGATCCGTGGGGTCAGGGTCCAAAAACAAATGGGAGTCGCCACATTTCTGAAATTCGGTGGCACCCCTTACGCAGATCCGTAGGGTCAGGGTCTAAAAACGCAAGGGATTTGCCGCATTTCTGAAATTCGGCGACACCCCTCACGCAGATCCGCAGGGCCACGACGTCTTACCAATCGCCAGGTGTGGTAACCCCTCTGGTGATCAATTGGTTTTGCTCATTACGAGTCGGCCTCGCATGAAGTTCTGATACTGCTTCACGACATCGCCCAGGCCTCATGACATAGCTCTTGCATAGCGCATTATCCGAGAGAGGGGGCCGGCGGCAGGGGGCGAAGCCCTTACGGATATTATAGTACATCATAATATACCATCTCAAGTTATATTACAATAGATCGTCTTCCAGCATACTATATGATACAATATGATGTCATA
Organism: Prorocentrum cordatum; assembly: GCA_963575745.1. NCBI lineage: Eukaryota > Dinophyceae > Prorocentrales > Prorocentraceae > Prorocentrum > Prorocentrum cordatum. The sequence goes on along the minus strand of CAUYUJ010019305.1, from coordinate 67,914 downwards.
CACGATTACATCGTCTAATCCAGGAGATTACCAAAGACTATACGCAGTGTAACACATGTTGTTATAGCCTGCGATCGTAAACTGTACTGTACCATGACGGACTAGAGCACACTATGTTATTCTGCATTAGAAGATATGAAAGTACAAATAAAAATACTATACGGCACCATGTACATTATATTACGTCATAATATAATAGCTTATAGTATAGCTCATTATATACATGTTCTACTAACGTAAATTAGCAATAGATTGAATGATAGGGCGCTGTACTAGACGTATTAAACTGGACGTTACTAGACTAGTGTCGATTATATTTTACCACACAACATAAATCAAACACATCATACGTTAGACCTTCCTGTATTGATATAGACTAATGTATATAGTACAGTAGCATGCATTCATTCATCTCTAAACACACACACATATATATATATATATATTAGTATACGGAATCAGTTGTACTATACTACACGATACGAACGATCGCCCCCAAGACGCCTAAAATGGCCCCGATACGGCCCAAGAGGCCGCCAAGACGCCCGAAGAGGCGTCCAGGAGGCCTCACACGAGGGCCCAAGGAGGCCCAAACCACGGATTCCCCCAAATAGTTCTTGACGGATTTCTGCGTTCTCGCCTTTTCGGCTTCCTGACGCTCCAAGACTACCCAGGAGGCCCCCACGATCGGCCCAAGACGCCCCAGGAGGCCCCCAAGAGGGCCCCAAGACGGCCCAAGAAACCCCTAGGACGCCCCCAAAAAAACAAAAACGGTCCAAGAGGGGTCCCAGCTGGGGAGCCCGAGAGGACATTTCGAACCATCGGCCCCGAGAAGCCGCCAGGAGGTTCCTTCATGAAACCACCCAAGAGGCCCCCAAGAGACCCCAAGGGGCCCCCCAAGAGGCCCCCCCCCTACGAGGCCCCCAAGAGACTTCAAAACTGCCCCCAAGAGGCCCCCGAAGGCGCTCGGAAGAGACCCCAAGAAGCATCCCTGAGAACTCTGACCCACAACCCTGGCACGGTGGCGGGATGGGCCGAAAGCCACTAGACATGTACAGCGAGGGCTTGACGAGCACGCCATCCTGCGATACCCCAAACCCGAATGCCTGCGATTCCTGCCCAGCTGGTCAAGAGGCCGACGGAATCCTGATCGATGAATCGGTTACACCCCTTCGACAAAAAAAAACATCGCTTGAGCAGGGACCGACCGTCCTAGCATTGCTATAATCCTACCACGAAATTTTCTTAGAACCTAAGAACAAAAAAAACGTTCTTAGAACATAAACCCGATGTGTTAAAACAAGACAATCTAAAACAGAACTGCTCTAAGAACATTTCGTGGAAACCACAAAAGGTTCTTAGAACATCGTTTGGTAGGGCCATAGGCGAGCCAGGACGCTTCGCCACTGCTTGAATCGCAGGAGGAGAACAGCATAGCAAAAACTACACTTATACTGAACTCCGGAGGTCTGCGCGGATCTCTCGGCTCGGCGCCAGACGCTCCCGGCGGCACCTGCGGCGCTGCCCCTGTCGCGTTCCGCGCGCGAGGCAGCGGGGAGTTCCAGCACTGGCCCAGGGAATCCGCACGACCTCCGAAAACTTCTGCTTGTGTAGTTTCCAAGTATGACCATTGTCGAAGGAAGAAGAGAGAGAGAGAGAGAGAGAAACACAAAACATT
>CAUYUJ010019305.1:58736-61236 GCA_963575745.1 Prorocentrum cordatum | reverse complement strand
GCACCCTCTCCTTTCCCCTCGCCCCCTCTTTCCCGAGAGCACCCTCGCTTTTCCCCCGCCCCCTCTTTCCCCTCTTCCCTGCCACTTTCGTTTCTTGTCCTCCTGGGTGTGCTCTGGGGGTGCGTCGGCTGGCTTGGCGACCGTCTCCCTCCCCTCTCCCGCCCTCCTCCGTTGGGCCTGTGGCTCCCCCTGGCTCCCCCTGGCTCCCCCTGGCTCCTCCTCCTCCTTCTCCTCCTCCTCCTCCTCCTCCTCCTCCTCCTCCTCCTCCTCCATCCTCCATCCTCCATCCTCCATCCTCCTCCATCCTCCTCCATCCTCCTGCATCCTCCTCCCATCCTCCATCTGCCATCCACCTCCTCCCCTCCTCCTCCTCCTCCTACTCCTCCTCCTCCTCCCTCCTCCTCCTCCTCCTCCTCCTCCGCCTCCTCACTCCACCGCCTCCTCCTCCTCCTCCCTCCTCCTCCACCTTACCCTTCCCTCCCTTCCAATCCCTCCCCCTCCCTCCCGCCCTCTTCCTCCTCCCTCCTGCCTCCTCCTCCTCCTCCTCTTCCTCCTCCTCCTCCTCCTCCCCCTCCTCCTCCACCTCCCTCTCACCTACTCCTCCTCCTCCTCCTCCTCCTCCTCCTTCCGCGCTTCCTCCACACCTCCTCCTCCTCCTCCTCCTCCTCCTCCTCCTCCTCCTCCTCCTCCTCCTCCCCTCTCTCTCGTCCCCTTGTTACTTCTCCTCGTGTCATCCGCTCCGCGCACCCGCTCTCCTGATGGGTCGCCTCCCCTCTCCCCACTCCATTTGGGCTACACTGTGCACCCCCTCCACCCCACCAGGCGATGACTGGGAGTAGTGTTAGGTCGGGCCTGTCCCCCCATACAGGGGGATGTTGGGCGAAAAATAAAACATATTCAAACATACGCATAAAGATGCCAAAACATACTAAAACAATTGTCCCCAGACTATTGGTTTACTATTTTTGAATATCCCTCCTGTAGAGGGACAGGCTCGACTTAAGACAAGGGCCACAGCTCTTCGGATAAGTAAAGGTCTGCAGCTCGAAGCTCGGAGGGAGAAGGAAGAGGTACAGCCGAAAACGAGCGAAACCGTGACCAAGAAGAACATCAGTCAAGAGACCTTGCCCGCTTAGCTGGAATGTTTTAGAACAAAGCTGGGCCATACGTTTCTGTTGATGCTGGAGAGACGAACATGCTTCGAAAGCTGGGCCAGCTCTCTGGCAGATTGGTTACGAAACATTGGACCAGCTTTTCGGGAAGAGGTTTGTGAATTATAGGTTCGACCGTATGAGTTCGGCCCACGCCCGCCGGCCTGCTGGAGAGTCAGCGCCGAAGCAGGCCGCAGGGCGACGGCGACCAGCAGAACTGGAAGCCACGCCGTCCTGCGGGCGGATTTCTGCTGCTGCCTCCTCCTCCTCCTCCTCCTCCTCCTCCTCCTCCTCCTCCTCCTCCTCCTCCTCCTCCTCCTCCTCCTCCTCTTCCTCCCCCTCCTCCGCTTCCTCCTCCTCCTCCTCCTTCTCCCCCTTCTCCTCTTGCTCCCCTCCTCCTCCCACCACCTCTCATCCACCTCCTCCTCCTCCTCCTCCTCAGGCCCTCCTCCTCCTCCATCCCCTCCTCCTCCTCCTCCTCCTCCTCCTCCTCCTCCTCCTGCTCTTCCTCCTCAGTCGGCATTTCGCTCAAGCCTCGCCCCGCTGGGTCGCGCCCGCGCCTCCCGCGTCGCTGCTGATGCCGCCGACGCAGCGGGCTCGCGCTGCCACGCGGCTCGAGGCTGCCCGCGGGGCCCTCATCGCGGCGCATGCGGCCGCTAGGCTTTCGCGCGGCGCGGATCGTGAGGCATCCTCCGCGCCGCCGAGGGCCTCCTTCGCTCCGCAGTCGCCCTCCTGGCGGCGCCGCCCCCGCCCGTGCTCCACGCCGCCCCGCCTGCGGCCCGCCCTCGGCGGCGCCCACGGCGGCGGGGGCGCTGCGATGGAGGCCTTGGCAGACGCGGCAGCGGCGGCAGCGGAGGCCAGCGGCGCCCCGGCCCGCTCCGCCGTCGCCCCCGCCGGACGACGCCTGGGCCGACGGCCTGCCCCCGCGGCGGACGGCGGCCACGGCGGCGACGGGCGGCGGGCGGCCTCCGGGCGGCGCGCGCGGCACAGCACTGGCACCTGCCGTGGCGGCTCAGCTCGGCGCGGCCCCCCACGAGCTGGGCGCCCCCCCTTCGCGGAGAGCCCGCCTCCGCTCCGGAGCCTCCTCGTCCAGAAGGGGGCCGGCTGCTCCGCGTCGCGGACCTTCTGGCGGAGACCCCGGGGCGCACGGAGGTGGCAATGGGGGGTTGACAGGGGGGCTCGCCGCGTAGCGTCCGCCACATGGCGCTCGCCTTCGGCGTTCGCCGGTCCATGTTCTCCTGAGCCTGCCCGTGTCCGTACCGAGCGGACGTGGCCGCAGTCGGCGACCACAAACTGCTGTTTTTCCTCCTCTTCCTCCTCCTCCTCCTCCTCCTCCTCCTCCTCCTCCT
>CAUYUJ010019305.1:28708-58636 GCA_963575745.1 Prorocentrum cordatum | reverse complement strand
ATCATCATCAGCAGCATCAGCATCATCACCATCATCATCTCCATCATCATTAGCAACAGCATCATCATAAGCATCATCAGCATCAGCATCACCATCAGCAGTAACATCATCTTCTCCTCGTCCTTTTTCGGGGGGTAAGCTGCGAAACGCGAACACCTGGAGCGTAAGACTCCTCCTCCACCTCCTCCTCCTCCTCCTCCGCCTGCTCCTCCTCCTGCCTGTCCTCCTCCTCCTGCGTGTCCTCCTCCTCCTGCACTTCCTGCTCCTCCTCCTCCGTCTCCTCTTCCTCCTCCTCCTCCTCCGTCCTCCTCCTCCTCCTTCTCCTCCTCCCTCCTCCTTCCTCCCGCACCTCCTCCCTCCTCCCTCCTCTCCTCCTCCCTACTACCCCCTTCCCTCCTCCCTCCTCCCTCCTCCCTCCTCCCTCCTCCTCCCTCCTCCTCCTCTTCCTCCTCCTCCTCTTCCTGCCCCTCCTCGAAGCTCTTAGCTGCGAAATGGTATGGGTGGTCAAGCCCTGGCGCCCTAGGTGGCCCTCCAACCAGCTGGTGCTGGAGAGGGCAAATCGAACCAAGAGGTAAGGAGGGGAGAGAGAGAGAGAGAGAGAAAGAGAGAAAGAGAGAGAGAGAGAGAAAGAGAGAGAGGGGGAGGGGGGACGAACACCGATGACAATGAAATACCCGAAACGGAAGCGGCGGGGGGTGGGAAGTGAGGCTGTGGCGGCCCGTGCGCGTGTGGCCGGTGTGGCCCGAGCGTGGGTCCCAACCCGTTGAGGGGGGGGGGGCGAGGGGGGCTGGAGCCCACCTCGCGTCGCCCGTCCTGTAATGGGGGGCGCCCGAGGCTCCCAAGGTCCAGAGAGGCGCGCGGGGTGGAGGTGAGTGCGACGCGGCGGCACGCAGCAGGAGTGTGCCGTGTGGGCAGAGGGTGGGTGGAGTAGGCGCGGGCGGTGAGCGTAGAAACGAGGGGCGGAATCTGCAGCGAGCCCGTGAGGAGGGCACGCACGAGAGGTGGGAAAACATGCACGGGAGGGGAGAGAGGATGCGGCCCGGGCAGGACAACCGCCCCCCGAAGCGGGGGAGCAGGGGCCCCCTCGGCGCGGCTCTGAGTGCTAAGAGGCGGTGGCTGCACGGCCCCTGCGGGAGCTGCGCTGCCCAGGGGCAGCAGCGGGGCGAGGGAAAGGAGGCTAGCGGGCGAAAGGCGGGGGAGGAGGCGGGGCTGTGGGGCAAGGAGAGGAGGAGAGGGAGGTGTCGGTTAGTTCGGGCTTGAGGCTCCCCAGAGGAGGTGGTGGCCAGGGTGGAAGTAGGAGGCAAGGTCATCGAAGAAGCCAAGGTGCCTCGAGCTCGGAGGAGCGCCAAAGGTGGATGCAGGCGGCGTGGTGCGGAGGCGGTGACGACGAGGCTCGTGGAGCGCAAGGCATGGCAGGGGTAGGAGTGGGCACAGCGTGAGCGGTGTTGGGACTCCGCTTGCGTCACGCGGGAGGCGGTGCGAGTGAGCAGGTGCTGTTGCGCCGCCTCGCGTCATCTGGTGCTGCTGCTGACGTGGTGGCAGTGAGTGCGCAGTCCATGAGAGCTGTGGAGTCGAGCTGGTAGGATTAGAGGTTGGAGTCATGGCTGCCGTCGCTGGACCCCGTGTCCGCAGCTGGGTTGCGATTGAGCTCGTTCTGGTCGGTCCGGCGGTGCTTGGTCCTCTCGTAGATGGCGCGGTACATGATGTCGTATACTGCCCTGCGGTATTCGCCCGGGTCGCCCGTGTCCATGGTGCGGCACAACTCGACAGGAGCGACTGTGATGACGTTGAAGATATATATATATATATATATATATATATATATGAAATTGTACATGCCGAAGCCCCGGATGTCGGAGTCAACGACATAGAAGTGGCCAAAGGCCGGCCACCCCTCCTGCAGTGAATCACTGGCCGGCTCTTCTTGGAAGAGCGTGCCACATCCTGCCGTGAAACACTGGCCAGCTCTTCTTGGAAGAGCGCGCCACCTGGGGCCGGGGCCCCCCTTCCGCCTCCGCCACCTCCTCCTCGCCTTCGCCCTCCTCGCCTTCCTCAACCTCCGAGTTGCTTGTCGCCCTCCTCCTCCGCCAGCCTCCTCCCGGGTCTCGCCCGCTTCGCCCTCCTACGTCCCCTCCGTGCAAATCGCCCTCCGTACTCGTACTCGATAATGCGGCCCCGTACTCGATAATGCGGCTTGGGTCGAGTCCTTCAGCGCCGCGGCGCGGTGAGGCAGGATCTTCTCCCTGTTCGTGCGCCTGGCGCGTCGCTTCGCCCTGTGTCCTCTTGCCCCGCGCCCAGTGGCCCGTCGGTGTCCAAGCCCTGGGCTTGGGGGGTGACTCGATCCATGTGATGCGTGTGTGCTCGCCTTTGCTGCTAATGTTCAAAGAGATGTCCGTGTACTTGTCCCAGGGGCTGCAGCCCTTGCAGGCCTTACAGAGCTGGTTGATGTCGCCTTCGGGGTGGTCCATGGACGTCCTAAGGAAGAGTGCGACTGGGACACCTTGTATATGTACGTGAGCGTCTTGGCGTCGACGTGCGCTGTCGATGGTCGGGATGGTCTCGGTGGTTTCGGTGTTGGGTCCGATGGGCGCAATCTCCTCGTGCTGGTCGACGTGGTCCTAGCTGCCATGTACCTTCATCAGGACTCGCATCCGTAGGCAGCTGTCCAGTGGATTGGCTCTGTGTGGGACTGGAGGTTGTTGTCGGCGGGCGTTGGTGGCGGCGCTTTTTGATGCGGTGGTGGCAGTAGGGTTGCTGGCGGCGTCGGCGTAGCCGTGTGAGTATCGTCGATGCAGGAGCTCCTTGATGATGTTCGGCTTCCGTTCTCTGTCTGTGTAGGGCTCCTCTTGGGTATAGCGATGGTGTGAGCCTTGTAGCGTGCTGGCTTTGTCTGGTCGGTCGGCGCATGCGCGTCGCTGGCGGTGTCCGTCGTTGGCGCGGTGACCTGCCATGGGGCTACGGGTGCAGCTTGTATCTGCGACGCCTTGGGAGTGATTGCGCTCTTGTTGTGTGCTTTGCTTGCTGCGGCCCGTCGGCGGTGAGGACTTCGTTGTTGCGAGGTGGCACCTGATCGTAGACGGCATCCTATTCTATGCTGTCGCGTGTGATGATGTCGGTGGGGGTGCACTTGTTATATCTTCCTTGCTTGGTGTTGTCCTTCATGCACCATCGTGACCCGCAGTCCCTGTAAACTGTTTTAGGTTCGCTTGCAGCTGGAGTCAGGGTGTCGGGGCCGGATCCTAGGTTGTGGCTCTTCATGCGTAGCTTGCCAGCGCCGTCTTGGATGCTCCACAAAGTTTCCTAGAGCCGTCCCGTGCTGATGGTGCCCGCGATCATGTCCATTGCTTTGTCGCATGCCACCAGCGCGGTTTGTAGCACTGGGCTGCAAAAGTTCATGTTTGTGAGGGACGAAGCTGGGCCTCGGCGGCTGAGCTGGTAGATGGCGTAGATGACTGTCTTGATGACCTTCTTGCGGAACTCCGCTTCGTTGTTGTAATTGCTCTTGTGTCGCACTGCGTGTATCTGCTCAGGGTGGCGTGACGTCGATGACCTCGTTGGCCTTCGCGGGTTGTGGTCCTGGTCGGAATGGTGGTCTGGACTCGTCGCCGTCGGTCTTGTGTGGCGGATGGGGGCAGATGATGTAGTCGCCCGTGGTCGCATTGCGGTACCTGCAGGTCTCCTGGATGTCGTTGGTGAGGTGCCTTACCCATGGCGTTCGTAACCTCAATTTCTCTGGGAAGTCCCATGTGAATTCCTTGGCCTGCAGATTGTGGCAGTATGTCGCAGCCACGTCGTCCTTGGGGTACGCTCGTCATGGATATAGCAGCTGCATGTGGTGTAACTGCAGCGCTGGCACGTGGGCTTACCAGCCGATCAACAGGTCAACAGACAAAAGTACGTTCCGAGGCTGTTTGGTTGGCCTCCTTGGCTCCTTCGCATCAACTAGCGATGGCCAGCTTTCTGCCTTCATAGCTTGCCACTCCTTTGAACAGGCGGGGGTTAGTTTGGAGCCACAGGCCATGGCAGCGCTGGACGAACGGGCTGCTCCCACCTTCTTCCAACATCTCCTCCCTGCTCCCCCTTCTTCACTCCCCTGTTTGGCCCCTTAATCGCACATGTTCCCGCTTCCCTCGTCCGCCTGCTGCTCCTCCGCCTCCCCCTGCATTCCGTCTTCCATCTTCCCTCTTGCATCCTCCCCTCTTCCCGCCCCTCCTCCATGATCCTACTCCTCCCTTGAGATTCACACCGTCTCCCTCTTCCTTCCTCCTCCTCCTCCTCCTCCTCCTCCTCCTCCTCCTCCTCCTCCTCCTCCTCCTCCCCCTTCGCTTCGTCCTTATTGTCATCCCCATCCTCGTCTTCCTCGTCTCCCTCCTCATTCTCACAAGCCTTCATCTTGCCACTCCTCCTCCTCCTCCTCCTCCTCCTCCTCCTCCTCCTCCTCCTCCTCCTCCTCCTCCTCCTCCAACTCTTCCTCCTCCTCCTGTTCGCTGTGCGCTGTTGACTCCAGGGTCGAGATCGCCCCCCCCCTCCAGGGGCCGTTGCCCCTGAGGGGGGCTCACGACTACTAGAACATGTGGAAGAACCGGTGACAGAAAACATAACGTGAAAGGCACGAGGGGAAAGGAGAGGAGGACGACGCAACGGCGGCGACGAAGGGCTGCGACTCTTCCGCGTCCTCCTCCTCCATCCCGTTTCCCTATGAGCAACTCCTCCTCCTCGTCGCACCCCTAGGCGCCTCCGCAGAGCGGCTCGGGCGTCGACCCGCGAGGCAGCTTCACGGATGGCAGGCGGGCCGCCTCCAAAATGTGGCTCTCGCCGTCGCGCCGCGCCGCGCAGCGGTGTCGCGGATGGGTCGCGGGCGGCTTCCCACACGCGGCTCTCGCCTCCGCGCCGCGCGCGTCCACTGTGTCGTCAATTTTTGTGCAGCAGGTCCACGGGAGGAGGGCCTGGTGGTCTTCAGCGTGTGGCGCTCGCCGTCGCGGCGCTCGCGCTGATCTCGACAGTCTGCGAGGGCTCCCAACGTCGCGCTTCGCGCTGCGCGAGGCGAGAAGTGCGGAGAACTTCGCGCTCTCGCGCCGCCTCCCAGGGGAGAAGGGGGGGACGAGGCGGAATCGGAGCCGAGCCGCGAAGCGCGAAGCGCGAATAACTTTGCGCCCTCGAGGGCGCCCTTGGTTTGTGATAGTTACACGGATGGAAGGCGGATGATGTTCAAAATGTGGCTCTCGCCGTTGCGCCGCGCGCACTGGTCTGAACAAAGTACAACAGTCTCGAGAAGACGCATGGCTGAAATCCCAGGAGTGCTGCTCTGGGACGACCTAGAATTCTCAAGAAGCAACAGTCAAGTTGATTCGCAGTGGTGAAGTCCCAGGCATGGTGTTCTGTCACGATTGAGTACTCTCCGGACGCAGCAATCACCTTGACCCGCGGCGCTGACGTCCCAGGCACATACTTCGGTTCGTTTCAAGAGTATCAAACGGATGTCTTTCAATGGGCCACTTCCCGATAACAAAAAAAAAAAAAAAAAAAAATGTAGGGACCTTTGGAAAAAAAGAACTCGGCGGGAGACGTCTAATGCAACATCGTTGGCGCGTCTTGGGTTTACTCTGGTCCTCTTCCTCCTCCCACTTCTCGTGCTCATCCATCCCCATCCTCCTCCCCCTCCTCCTCCATTCCTTGTGCTTCTGAATAACTACTCCCTGTCGAACCCCCAAAGCCAATTTTTAGAGCGGGCCAGGCGTTTCGCCTGAGACGTCCTCACCATGTACGATTCTGAAGCTTAAACAGCGGCAACATTTCACAGATGGAGGGCGGGTGGTTTTCAAAATGTGGCTCTCGCCTTTGCGCCGCGCACATTCGTTCCAAAAAAATACCAGAGTTTCACGGATTGCGGACCATCCATTTTCAAAATGCGGTTCTCGCCTTAGCGCCGCGCGCATTCGTTTTAAACACTTGCAAGAGCTTCACGGATTGAGGATCACCCGTTTTCGAAATGTGGCTCTCGCCGTAGCGCCACGCACATTCGCTCATACAAATTGCAAGAATTTCGCGGATTGAATGCGGCTCCTTTTCAAAATGTGGCTCTCGCCTTAGCGCCGCGCGCATTCGTTCATACAATTTGCAAGAGTTCCACGGATTCCCACGATGAACGTACCAGAAGTGGTGTTTGGGAAAGATTCACGATTTTGCGGGCGCAACAGTTACGTTGATTCGCGGTGTTGAAATCCCAAGAATGGCGTTCTGGCACGATCCAGGATCGCCAAGACGCAACAGTCAGGTTGATCCGTGGCGTTGGAATCCCGAGAGCAATACCTTGGCATGCTTCTGGATCTTCAAGCGGTTGTCTTCTTCTTCCAACGAAGCAGAGTGGAATGCCCCGTTGTAGGGGCCTACGAAGAGGGAGCTTGGAGGGAGGGTGTATTCCAACATCGTTGATGGCTCTTGGGTTTACACTGGTCCTCCTCCTCCTCCTCCTCCTCCTCCTCCTCCTCCCCTCCTCCTCCTCCTCCTCCTCCATCCCTCACCGCACCCCCATCCTCCTCGTCCTCGTCCCTCCTCCTCCCTCCTCACTCCTCCTCCTCCTCCACCGTCTTCTCCTCCGTCTCCATCCTCCTCCTCCTCCTCCTCCCTCCTCTCCTCCTCCTCCTTCTCCTCCTCCTCCTCCTCCTCCTCCCTCCTCCTCCTCACTCTTCCTCCTCCCTCCTCGCCCCACTTCCCAGCAACCCCCAGCCCACCATGCCCTCCCCCCGGGGCCGCGCGGCGCCCTCCTGTGCGGCGTCATGCTCCCATGCGTCCGGGCGCCGACTGCGCGCAGAAGCCCGGCGCCCCGGCGCCCCGGAGCCCCCGTGCTGCGAGGGTGGTGCAGTAACCTGATATGGAGGTGCAGACCTCGAGCCGCGGCCGCGGGTCGACGGGGCAGATGCCCTGCGCCCCTCCTCCCCCCACCCTGGTCCTCCATCCTCCTCCTCCTCCCACCTCCTCCTCCTCCTCTCCTCCTCCGTCTCTTCCTCCTCCTCCTCCTCCCCCTCTTCCTCTCCTTCCTCCTCCTCCTCCTCCTCCTCCTCCTCCTCCTCCTCCTCCTCCTCCTCCTCCCTACTCCTCCCTGCTTCGTTTCATTATCCTCCATCTCCACCATCACCTCCTCCGTCTCCATCATCAATCCTTCTCCTCGCTCCTCCGCTCCTCCTCTCACCTCCTCCTCCACCTCCTCCTCCTCCTCCTCTCCTCGCTCCTCCTCCTCCTCCTCCTCCTCCTCCTCCTCCTCCTCCTCCTCCCTCTCCTCCTCGTCCCTTCTCTCTTCTCTCTCCTCTCCCTCCTCTGTCCGTTGCCTCATAGATAACTCTTCCCTTCGCGTCCCCCAGACGTGTCGGTAGGGTTGACCGTTCCACGTCTGGTCATGAACTTTGAAGTGTCCAGCGTTCACACGAGAGGAGGGGGGGTGGATCATCCTAGGGGTTCTCGCCTGAACGCCAAGCGCATGCATCTGAAACGCTTGCAAGAGTTACAAGGATGGAGGGGTGATGGTAGTCTTCGAAATAGGGTTCCCACCCCAGGGCTACGTTCGTTCGACCTTGAATACTGCAGCGTGTGCCAGGATAGAAAGGGGTGGTCTGCAAAAAGGGGCTCTCGCCTCGATGCCGCACACATTCGTTCGAAAGTGTCCCACAACTAGCTGGCTGGAGGGAAGTGCATTCGATTTGTGGCGCTCACCGCACATTAGCCTTCAAAGCGTGCAGCAGTTCTTGGCTCTCGAGACTTCTATCCTCGAAAACAACAAGGACAGACATAACCAGAAACCCGCTGTCCCTCACAGGGGGGCTATCCCATACGCGCGACACACGGACAAGCGAGCACAATGAGACACGAGCATTGCAAGTCGTAGTAAGACATCGCATCGCGATGGGAAGAACTCGGTGGCTGAGCGCCTGCAGCTGGGACCAGGCAGAGCGACCAACAAACTGATACAAAGACTCCAAGAAGGAAGCAGATAAGGAGGAAGAGACAAAAACGGTGTGTGTGTGTGTGTGTGCGTGTGCATCCCATGTGGTCCATTCGACCACGTATACAATCGAGACACACAACACCAATCAAGAGAGAGAGAGAGAACGCGCAGCACGAACCTGGCTAACGTCAGCGCAGCGTCGCAGACGATGGCAGACAGAACCCGAATCCCCACCACGATGAAGACGGACGCAGGACGAGAGGGCACCAACGGATGGGGAGGGCAGACAGCGGAAGACAGCAACGGCGCCCGCGGAAAGCCTCGGTGCCGGAGCAGAGGCACCAAGCCCACAGGGCCGGCGGAGCGCACAACAGGCAAGCCTACGCTGCCGAGCCGCGAGCAGTAAGCCGAAGGTCGTGCCCCCCCTCCGAGGGGGGGCCGAGGGCCGACGAGCCGCAGGACGCCAGCGCCACGGACGACCTGCCCGTCGGACGGCGAGGAGGCCCACGCGTGGAGGTCGAGAGAGCACACACACCTCAAAGAGGAGCATCAGCCAAGTGGACTAGCTGTACGACCTGCGCGTGCACACAGCGACCACCGGTGAAAAATCAGAAGCGAGCAGCACGCGGGAGGGAGGAGAGGGGAGGAGATGTTTTTTGTTCTTTTTCTTTGAAATAAAAAACAATATAAAAAAAAGAGAGGAGAGGGGAGGAGGTGGGCACCTGCGCTCTCGCGAAGGGCGCTCCGACCCCTACGGCGGCGAGATCCGCATCGCGGCACCGCGCATCGGACGAGGAGCGAGGAGCGAACCATTGCAGCAGGGGGCGCCTTCCGCGAAGCTGCGGAGCCTCACCTCCAGCCGGCCGAGGCGCTAGACCAGGCGCACTCCGAGGGAGAGGGGAGGGAGAGGCGGAGGATGGAGGAGGGCAGGTCCTTTTCAAAGTGGGACTCTCGCAGCGCACAGTCGCCTGGAAAATTCCCAGCAGCTTCGGCAATAGAGGGCGGGCCGTGCGGCTTCAAGAATTCGTATGGTTGAAACCCAGGAGTGGTGGTCTGGCATTTCGGATTGTTTAGACGCAATCGTTTCGTTGATTCGCGGTGTTGACGTCACAAGAACGGCGTCCTGGCACGATTTAAGATGGTCGGAACGCGACAGTCACGTGGATTCGCGGCGCTGATGTCCCAGGAATCACGTTTTGGCGCGACTGAAAACTCTCAGACGGTTGCCTTCTACCAAAGAACAGAAAAAAACAACAAAGTATAGCTACCACAAAAATACCAACCAATAACCAATACCACCACACACAACAGCAATGGAGCAAAGCTTCCCGCAATGAGCACCATGTCTTAGAAAGGGCCCATGAAACGGGAACTTGGAAGGAGAGAATCTTGCCAACATCGATGACAGCGTCTTGGTTGCACTGGTCCTCCCTCCTCCTCCTCCTCTTTTATCCTCCTTGCCCCCCTCCTCCTCCTCATCCTCCCCCTCCTCCTCCTCCTCCTCCTCCTCCTCCTCCTCCTCCTCCTCCTCCTCCTCCTCCTCCTCCTCTCCTCCTCCTCCACCGCCTCCCCCTCCTCCTCCTCCTCACCCCCTCTTCCCCTCCTCTTCCTCCTCCTCCACCTCCTCCTCCTCCTCCTCCCTCCTCGTTCCACCTCCTCCTCCTCCCCTATCCTCCTCCTCTCCTCCTCCTCCCCCTCCTCCTCCTCCTCCTCCTCCTCCTCCTACTCCGGGACCTGGCAAAGGGAGCGGGTAGCGGGTGTACCCCCCCCAAATGGAGCACCACGCCAGCCCTTGGAGGGCCGGCGTGCCGCGCGGCAAGCGCTCCTGCTGTGCACTCCTGGTATCCGCGCCAGGTCCCTCCCCCCGTCGTTTCGTCGTCTCCTACGGCCTCAGAGGGCTCCTGATCTTCCTGCTCCACCCCCACAATACCACCCACCTCTCCTCCTTCCTCCTCCTCCTCCCCTCCTCCCCCTCCAACCTCCTCCTCCTCCTCCTCCTCATTCCTTTCCTTCCCTCTTCCTCCTCTTCATCCTCCTCCTCCTCCTCCTCCTCCTCCTCCTCCTGCTCCTCCTCCTCCTCTTACTCCTCCTCCCTCTTCGTCGTCCTCCTCCTCCTCCTCCTTCTCCTCCTCTTACTCCTCCTCCCTATTCGTCCTCCTCCTCCTCCTCCTCCTCTTCCTCCTCCTTCTCCCTCTTCGTCCTCCTCCCCTCCTCAGGCAGAAGGCGCTCAGGCAGAAGGCGCTCACGCCGAATTGCACCGCCCCGAATGCCGAGACCTCTCCCGTGATCGATCCATCGAGGATCGAGGCTGCAATTTCCGGCAGTTCGTCGCAGGCTTTCCAGCGCTCCCCAGGGGTGCCCGGCTCGCTCCGCCGGCGGCCCGAGCTATGGCCCGAGTGCTCGTCCACGGCAGACCTTCAAGACGACGCGGCTGGCGCAGCGAGAGCCGACACACTGCTGCGTGCTGGCGGCGGAGCTGCACGGGGCAAGCGCGCACCGGGCTGAGGCACGCCGTGAGGGTCACCGAAACGAGTCCTCCACCCTCCCTCCCTCCCTCCCTCCCTCCCTCCCTCCCTCCTCCTCCTCCTCCTGCTCCTGCCCTGCCTCCTCCTCCTCCTCCTCCTCACCTCCTCCTCCTCCTCCTCCTCCTCCTCCTCCTCCTCCTCCTCCTCCTCCTCCTTCCTCCAGGGTCACTCGTCCACTGCGCTGGGCTGCGCCGAGGCAAGCATGAGTCCCGTCCATGTCTGCAGCTGTCTTGGGCCCATCCCGGCTCTCCGCTTTGGAGGAGCACACGGGTGTACTGCCTTCGGGGACATCTTCTTAAGCACTGGCCTCACCTCCCCATCGTGTGGGTTTGGCCCCTCTTTTCCGGCCTCGTGGGAGAGCAGAGAGCGCCGTATGCGCAGGTCCCGCTGCGAGACTGCTGCCCGTTCGAAGGCAGGTTGGACGAGAATGCCGGGCGATTTGAATACAACGCGGAGGAGGCTCCGCTGTCAAGTGGGTCGCTCCCAAGCGTGTATCTTCATCGGGCGACCGCGCGCACTTTCTTGATCCCCCTCCGCATGGTCACCTTGCTCTCTGCTGTATGGTCTGGTGCCCGTTCCCCCTGCAACTGAGGGATGGCCCGGCTGCCGTTTGGAGCACTGGAGCACGTGAGTGGTGGCTCTGGAAGCATCACAGCGAGGGTAGGGACGCGGTAACTCACCCACCTGTTATCTTGATTCGTGCTCCTCCTCCTCCTCCTCCTCCTCCTCCTCCTCCTCCTCCTCCTCCTCCTCCTCCTCCTCCTCCTCCTCCTCCTCCTCCCCCCCCTCTCCCCCTCCTTCCCTCCTCCCCTTTCTCCTTCTGGATTTCTCCTTCTCCCCTTCTCCTCCCACCTTCTCCGCCATCAAGCATATGTGGCCCAGGGTCCCGCAAGCATCTTGGCTAATCCCTTGGCCTTGAGTCGCACCTCAATGCCCCAACGAGGCGCTTGAGTGGCAACTCGTCTCCAGTGCCCGTATACTGTCAATCGGTATGGCCCATTCGAGGCGAAATAACACGTGTTCTGCTCATTGCGGATGTACAAGTAAGGTAGGCGGCCGGGCATTGGTCAGAGGCAAGACAGCTAGGATAATTGCATCACACCGTTTCAGTTTTCTGCGCTGTGACTTCAGAATGGGATGCTTTTGGTAAAAGCACATACTGGGATCTGGCAGTAAGTATTTCGCCCCCCCTGGCGGTCGGAGAGCTAGAGGTTCGCCAGGGTGGCTCACCGCCAGAGGTTGTGAGGCTTGTTGCTTCAGCGCTTATCTTCTGTTGTGCATTATTTGGGCCTGGGCTGTTGCCCAGATTTGGGATTTGTTGGTGTGTCTCTCGTCCTCTTCGGTGGTCGGAGAGCCAGGGGTTGGCATACACTTCAATACCTTTCTTTTGTTGTGCTGCTACACTGCTGGGATCAACCCGCCTGGGTAGATCGGGCAGTGGCAGAATGCCCTATCATTCAACAGTTGCTTGGCCAACTGGTTTCATCGTGCATAGTGCCACGGTGGTGCCCGATCTACTTCGTCATTTCAGGCGTTTGGGTTGCATGCCGGCGCAGCCGTGTGGTACCGGTTCGGAATTATATCACATCGACACGCGGTGTTGCTCATGCGCTATATTGTGCGTGGTGGATTGGGAGTTCTTCCTTGTGTGCGATCATAGCACCTCTTGTGGCTGGTCGGGAGAGGGAGAGAACCCATCTGTTGTTGTCAAAGAGATGCAAATTAACTTTCTGCATGGATGGCAGCATGCTTGTAGGGAGGTACCCATTCGGCGTATCGAACAAATGTTCCTTCAGCTTCTCTATCGTGTCAATCCTGCACGTGTTGCCGATTCCATCCTCCCGTGCATTGCTGCTCGTCGTCGCTGGCTTCGTCGTGTGCGTCGAAGGTTGAGGCAGCAGGGGATAGGGTTCGTTTTTGCGACGCTTCGCGTCTGTTCAAATTCAGATTCCGATTCCGATTCCCCTCCTGCTCCTCCTTCTCCTCCTCCTGCTCCTCCTCCTCCTGCTCCTCCTCCTCCTCCTGCTCCTCCTCCTACTCCTCCTCTTCCTCCTCCTCCCTCTTCCTCCTCCTCCTCCTCCTCCTCCTCCACCTCCTCCTCCTCCTCCTCCTCCTACCTCCTCCTCCTCCTCCCTCCTCCTCCTCCCACTCACTCTCACTATCCTCTCTCACTATCCTCTCCCTCCTCGTCCTCCTCCTCCTCCTCCTCCTCCTCCTCCTCCTCCTCCTCCTCCTCCTCCTCCTCCTCCTCCTCCTCCTCCCCCTCCTGCTCTCCTGCCTTCTTGACGCACTCCACACCACGGCGCCGAGCGAAGCCTCCTCCCGCGCGCGGGGGGAGCCCGCACTTTTTCGCCCCGGCCCGCGTCCGAAGTCGCCGCCGCCACCGCGAGGGACCCCCTCGTTAGGGCGGCCGGTCCAACCCCCAAAGGACACACCACAGCCGGGGCGTTGACCCGAGGGACGATGAAGAAGGAACGAGGCCCCTTTTGTGGACCGTAGGCTTCACTTCGAGTTCCGATCGAAAACCAGAGGTGGACCTAAGGCAGCCTTTAGCGCCTCTGAGGAACACGGAGCCCCCCCCTAACGAAAAGGAGGAGGAGGAGGAGGAGGAGGAGGAGGAGGAGGAGGAGGGTCGAGGAGGAGGAGGAGGAGGAGGAGGAGGAGGAGGAGGAGGAGGAGGAGGCCCCCGAAGCCGGGGTTCCTTTGGGTGCCTCTGTTGGAGGCGCACGGCCGAGCCGAGCATGCGATGAGCACGCCCGCGTGGCACGAGAGATCGCCACCCAGGCGACGTGGCCAGAAAGCGCCCGCCACCGTCGCCGTCGTCGTCGGCGCCGTCGTCGCCGTCGTCGCCGTCGTCGTCGTCGTCGTCGTGCTCGTCGTGCTCGGCGTCGTCGTCGTCGTGCTTGTCGTCGTCGTCGGCCTCGTCGTCGTCGGCGCCTGGAGGAAGGGGAGGGTTGGAACCCCAACTCTCGGCGCCCGCGTCGCTCCTTTGGAGCCGACGCTCACACCGTGCAGGTAGGCTTAAGTCGGGCCTGTCCCCCTACAGGGGGATTTTTCGACGGAAAATAAGACATACCCCCGAAATGCCCCCCCCCAAAAAAGGTAAAAAGTACTCAAACAATAGTCCCCAGACTATTGTGGGACTATTCTTAGGGTATTCTTTAACTTTCCGTCGAAAATCCCCCGGTAGGGGGACAGGCCCGACTTAAAAGTGGGTTCGGATTGTGCCGAAACCCTCTGGCGCATTTGGGCAACAGCCGCACGGAGCTGCCTCGCCGCTCTCTGGGCCCCTCCGGGGGCCCTCGCCGAGCCCCCCGGGCCCCCACACGAGCTCCTCGGGGCGGCAGGCCAGCCTCGCGGGACTTCCGGGGGCCCCGCACCGGAACAAAAACGTTGCATCGGATCCCGAGAGATCCAACGCATTGAAAAAATCAAGACGGACGCTTTTCGCAATTTTCGGCCTTTGGGGGCCCTCGCCGGGCCCGGGACCGTCAAAAAACGACTCAGGATGAAAAACCGGTTCTGGGGAAAGGGGCGAGACTACCGGGGACCCCGTATGGAAAAAATCACGACGTCGGAGGTCTGGGTCTCTGGGTCCTCCCCCTTCGAGGGAAGAGGGGAGAGGTGTTTTTTGTCTTGCGAGGGTCGGCGGCACGCAAGAGTGGCCCCTGGGCAAGAGTATGACCTTTGGTGCGCGGCTTTTTGGGGGGGCCGCGGGGGGGCCAAGCACAAGCGCGCAAGACGCTACTATCGCATCGTAATCGGTGATCGGGGGACCCCATTTTGCCCGCACCAAAGGTCACTCCGGCGAAAGGTCACTCTTACGTCTAGTCGAGAGGGAGGAAGGCGGAAGATGTGGAGAATGGACCGGTCGCGGTAACGGGGTTCCCCGAATCGTCGCCCTGCAGGTCAGGTCGCCATCATGGCCGCATCCGCCGCAGCGCCTCGTCCAGGTCAGCCTGCTTGGTCATGCACTGCTCGGACCTCTTGTCGGTCGCCTGGGGCTACACAAGTCGGCGCCCCACCGAACAAACCTCGCGCGCTCTTTCCGTCGGCGACGTGCCCAGGCGCAAGACAGCGCTCGCACCTGCACGCCTGAGCCGTGGCTCCCTGCGGCCTACGCTGGGCAAACAGTTCGGGCTCCGAGGGGGCTCACTGTTTCTCGGGCCCGTCCATGCTTGTTCCTCGAGCGCTCCTCGTGCACCCGGGCGCTCTGGTGGGCAAGGGATGGCTTCGCTGCTCTTGCGCCGCGCCACGGCCGGACCCCCAGGCGACGACGCCTGCTCCTGGCCGCCCCTCTCCCTGGCCGCCGCACGCACAGCGCCCCCCCGATCCGAGCCGCGTGTGACAATGCGCGAGGGGGCACGCAGGGGGCCACACGCGAAACCTGCCCCCCCACCCCCCACGACTTCTGAGGGGGAGGGTGGGGTCCGCTTCGCTCGGGGGCTCCCGCACGAGGTGAACCCCGCCCTCCCCCCCAGAAACCGTGGGGGGTAGGGGCAGGGTTCGCGTGTGGCCCCCATACCGTTCTGCACGACGGGGCGCAGTGCACGAGGAGGTGAGCGGGCCGCCGCGCGCGAGGCGAGCGGCCCCCGCCCGCTCCGCGTGGAGAGGCACGGTGCGCGGACGGGGGCAGGACTGCGCAGCGCACCGGCGGCCCCGCGTAGCCTTTTGTTCGTGCAGGGGGAGAGCGGGGGCGCGACGCCGCAGTGCCAAACCGCCATGTTAGGGGAACAAAAAGTGTCACAAACATGATTACCCCAGTGCGACCCTACCTAGAAGTTGGACCCCCTAGGAAAGCAGCATTAGTTGCTATGCTATGCTATGCTATGCTCTGCTCTGCTATGCTCTGCTATGCCATGCTATGCTGCGCTATGCTATGCTATGCTATACTATGTGATGCTATGACATGCTATGCTGCGCTATGCTATGAGATGATATACTATGATATGGTATGCTAAGCTATGCTATGTCATGCTGCGCTGTGCTATGATAAGCCGTGCTATGCTATGCTATGCTATGTAGGGCTAAGATATGCTAATGCTACGCTGCGCTGTGCTATGCTGTGCTGTGCTGTGCTGTGCTGTGCTGTGCTATGCTATGCTATGCTATGCTATGATATGCTGCGCTATGCTGTGCTATGCTGGGTTTTGCTATGATATGCTGTGCTGCGCTATGCTATGCTAAGCCCTGCTATGCTCTGCTGTGCTCTGCTATGCTAAAGCTCAGCAAAGCTAAGATGAAGGTAAGCTAAGCTAAGATAAACCTGAGCTAATATGAAGCTAAGCTAAGCTAAGATGAAATAAGCTAAGCTAAGATGAGATCAGCAACGCTAAGCGAAGGGGACGCAACTGGGGAAACCGCGGAGCGGATCCTGGGGGAACCGCCTGGGGCGTTTTCCACTGCCCGGCCCCTTTGAGATATGAAGGTAAGCTAGCTAAGATAAACCTGAGCTAAGATGAACCTAAGCTAAGGTAAGATGAAATAAGCTAAGCTAAGATGAGATAAGCAACGCGAAGCTAAGGGAACGTCACTGGGGTAACCGCGGGGCGGATGCCGGGGGAACCGCCCGGGGCGCGTTCCACTGCCCGGCCCTTTAAGCCTCCGAGTAAGAACCCTTCTAGGCAGAGCCTAGGTAGGGAAAAACTCGGAGGCCCGCGCGGATTTCTCGGATCGGCGCTGGACCCCCCTCCCTGGCCTGCGGAGCGCGCCAGGGGCGGCGCTGGAGGCGCCGCCGTGGGGCCCCAGCGCCGATCCGAGAAATCCGCGCGGACCTCCGAGTTTGTATGCTTATGTCATTTGTTGTTCCCCTACTTTATGTCACTTTTTGTTTATGTTCACTTCTTGTTCCCCTACTTTATGTCACTCTTTGTTCCCCTACATGTGCAGTGGAATGCGGCGGGGCAGGGCGTGACTGGGCACGGCGCAGCAGAGAACTGCACTCTCGGACCGGCTCGAGGTGAACACAGCAGGCTGCGGCACGGGAGAACGGGATCGAGGCGACTATAAAAATGCGCAGAGCAAGTCGAAGCACCATTCCGAACGGGCTTGTGACAAAGTTGACTTTCACTCCCACCCGCCCTCCCACTATCGGGTCGAACGAAAGGGGGGGATAGGGAAAGGGGGAGCTACGAAATTTGCTGCATGCAGCTGGATTTGGCCCCGCCGCCTGGCCCATCCCTCGATACATGGGCGCCTTCCGGCGCCGGGAGGCGCCGGGAAAATCAGCTACGTCAGCTGACTCTGAACCCCCCCCTTTGCTATCAGCCCCTTTCGCCCGGCCCGACACTGCATGCGCCGCCCCGAAATTCAGCACAGGCGGTGGCCGCCATCCGACGGACAACCGTGACACATCGATACCGACGCCCGTCGCGCCAAGCTCGCTTGCAGGCCCCGTGGGAGGTATGAAGGACGCGCGTTTCTCTGGAAGCAAGCCAAGGGACATACTCCGTCGTAGTGACGCCATGCTGAAGACCTCACCCAACCCTAATACCCTAACCCTAAGACCCTAAGCTTAACGTAACCCTCGAATCCGAACGCTAGACTCTAGAACCCCAACCCTACAGCCCTAACCCTGAGACCTTAACCCTAAGACCCTCACACAGAACAATCACCCTAACCCAGACCCTCCCGAAGACCCGAACCCTAAAACTTGAACCTTAAGACCCGAACCGTAACCTTCGAACCGCAACATTGACGACCCTAACCCTACGAGCCTAGCCCTAACCTGAACCCTAACCCTAATCCCTATCATACCTTAGCGATACTTTCCATGCGGCCTCCACGACGCCTTCAAGACGGCTGGTGTGGCACCGAGACGACTGAAACTAGCTGCGAACTGGCCCAAGAGTGGCGATGAGGCCCCCAAAGGGCGTCCAGGACCGCTTCCGAGGTTTCCAGGAGGATCGACAGGAGTGCCCGACGAGACAAGAAGAGTCGATGCGTTTTTGTTCGTCTCAGGTCTTCCCATGGTGGCGGCGTTACTGGTTAAGGGACCGCGTGCAAAACCACGCTTGTAGGGCCTTCGGTGGAGCTCCCTGTGGGGACACGAGACATGTGAGGGTGTGCCGACTGGGTGTGGAGCCACATGCAATACTGCATGAAGCGCTGTCTTGGAGGTCTCTTGGGCTGCACTGGGGCTCGTTTGGGCCGGTTGGCGGGCTCCCAGGGCGTTTCTGACAGTTTCTCGGGGCGTGCTTGCGCTGGCGCCAGAGAAAGGGCAGGAGGAGGAGGAGGAGAAGGAGGAGGATGAAAGGCAGGAGGAGAGGCAAGACGAGGAGGAGGAGGAGAGGCAGGAGAAGAGGCAGGAGAAGGAGGAGGAGAGGGAGGAGGAGGAGGAGGAGGACGATCAGGAGGAGGAGGAGGAGGAGGAGGAGGAGGAGGAGGAAGAAAAAGCCAACTTTGGGGGACGGCCACGCAACGCCTTGCAGCGTCTATCAGACCCGCCTCCACGCTGGAGGCCGGCTGCTTCTCGGACCCGCTGGTGGCCGCTTGGCTGCGACCTTTCAGGGAGCTGCCCGCTGCCGCTTGGGCCTGCGACCCGTGCCGCGTGGACCCCGCGAGTCCCAAATCTCTGACAGGACGGACGGCAGGATGGGACACATCAGCGGGCGAAGAACGGCATAACATAAACTTTTTCGCCGTCGGGGGCGCCTGTCCCAGGGCGGCTGGAGAGTTGATACCCTTACGGTAGCACCGTACGGGTATACCCTCTCCAGCCGCCCAAGGACCGGCGCCCCCGACGGCGAAAGAGCTCATTTTGAACCGCTCCTCGCCCGTTAAACCGAGTGCGGAGTTGGCTCGGACGACGAAGGCCACCGCGCCACGCGCGCTCGGCAACGTCAGGGGCAACGTCAGGAGGGCACCCTCCTCCTCCTCCTCCTCCTCCTCCTCCTCGCCCTCCTCCTCCTCCTCCTCCTCACTCCTCCTCCTCCCCTCCTCCTCCTCCTCCCTCCTCCTCCTCCTCCTCCTCCTCCTCCTCCTCCTCCTCCTCCTCCTTCCTCCTCCTCCTCCTCCTCCTCCTCCTCCTCCCTCCTCCTCCTCCTCCCCCTCCCGGTGCGCTCGTGCGCGGGCATGGTGGCGACCGCGACCTCGTCGCCGCCCGGGTCGCCGCCGGCTGGCGCCTTCCGTTGCGCACGGAGCAGCGGCGCCCCCGTCCTAACTTAAGCGCAGGCCAGGCGGGACAGTGCCCGAGGCACGCTCGGACATCGTCGAGCTGCAGGGCACGACGCTCGTCCTCGCCGTTGCCACCTCCTCCTCCTCCTCCTCCTCCTCCTCCTCCTCCTCCTCCTCCTCCTCCTCCTCCTCGTCGATGTCCTCAGCGCGGACCCTGCCTTGGAGAGGCATCGTGCGCCCCGCGACGGCGCCGCTGCAGGCCGCCTGGAGGACGAGAAGCGGACGAAGGAAGCATCCCGTTGCCAGATGGTGTGCCCCTCGTGAGTGCAAGCTGCGGGCACCTCCATGTGAGCGGCCCGTTATGCCTGCGCCGGGCGTGCCAGGACAAGCCCGAGCTGTTCCAGTAGGGGACCGCATGCGAACCCTACCTCATACCCCCCACGATTCCTGAGGGGGAGGGTGGGGTTCACTTCGCTTGGGAGCTCCCCAGCCAGGTGAACCCCACCCTCCCCCTCAAAAATCGTGGGGGGTAGGGGTAGGGTTCGCATGCGGCCCCCTATCCAGAGCCAGCTCTGCGCGCAGGAGGAGCGCGCATCTCCGCAGCCACTCGGGCGCCGTGATCACAGCAGCCGCCCGCGGCCCGCACGGCGGGGCCCGGACGCGAGCGCTCCAGGCGCAAGCGCCAGCGTGTCGCGCCAGCTGGCCACGAGGAATGACGGGAGATCCGCTGGAGGCCCTGGGGCCGCAAGCAGGGATTGAGCTCTCGCGCCGCGGAGCGGCCTCAGACTCAGAGCCCCCCTCGGGCGGCGAACCCGGCTCGCTGCATGTCCCCCCCCCCCCCGCCCTTTCCTGCAGCCACGTCGGGGCGGGGGGCTTTGCGTCCCCAGCTTATGATGTGTTTTGATGATTTGTTGTTGTTTTGTTTTCCTGGGGGCGCTTTTGCACCCTTTTGCGGGCCTGAGGCGCTTCATTCCGCTCCCGCTTCGGGGCGGGGTGGCTCGGGCCCCGCGTCTCCTTCCCCGGTTCCCTCCTCCGTCCTCCGGTTCCCTCCTGCGGTCTCCTCCCTCCCCTCCCCTCCCTCCGATCGCTGCTTCTGATTGGTAGAAGGGCATGTCCTTTCGCCAGGAGTTCAGGCGGCACGTCGCCCTCCATGGGGGCACGAAGAAAAACCCGGGATGGACGCGCCCCTCTCGTTGCATGCTCCGGATGTGGCCGGCACGCGTAAGCCCAGTGGACAGCTGTCCCAGAGTTGGACAAAGGCCGAAGCTGCGGGCTCAGGAGGAGGACGAGGAGGAGGAAGAGAAAACTGCCCAGCGACGTACCCTGCCCATCTGCACCGAATGGAAAGAGACGCAAGCCAATATTGGCACGAACAACGGCAGTGCAGGCGCGGCGATTTGTTGCGCAAGCTAAATGAGATGCGTGCACGTTGCACGCCTCACATGACAGCGATCGACAGGACGAGGATTGGGGCCCGAGGCTTGAAGAAAAACGGGGGCGGGAACCACGGGCAGGACAATTACGGAATTGTGGGGGCAGGGGCCATCGTGACAGCAGCAGCATACAGAAGGTGACAGGGGGAATAGGGTGACGATGAAAGTGGTGGGAGGAAACACAGGAGTACCGTTTTTTGTTCAGTAGCTGGCTAAACATGCAGCGCTGCCTGCGCCCTATCGCCGCAGCGCTCTACAGGATCGTACATGTTTATAGTTAGTGCAAGAAGCGAGCGAGACCTACTCGCCCGCCAGATTCTCCGCCCCTTTCCCGCACCTGTCAGTGCGGGGGCTGAACGCCCGCAGGCGCGCCGCCAGGTCTGCGGGCGGCCCACGGGAAAGAAACTCAAGGCCCCCCCAGCAGCCTTCGAAAGTGGCAGCAGTTTCGCAAATCGCAGCCCCCCAGGGATGGCGAGGTCCAATCTGAATACGCGACGAGTACCCAGTATGCTGGCCACCCCAGCAGCCCTCGAACGTGGCGAAAGTTTCGCAGATCGCAGCCGCCAAAGGATGGCGAGGTCTAACATGATTCCGCGGCGGGGGCCCACCCTGCTGGTCCCCCCGGCAACCTCCGAAAGTGGCGACCGTTTCGCATATCGCAGCCCCCAATCATTGGAGGTCTGATCTGCATATGCGGCGCGTACCGCTATGCTGCCCCTCCCAGCAGCCCTCGAAAGCGGCGACACTTTCGCAAATCGCGGCGCGCCGAGGACGGCGACGTCTACATAATCTGCCTCCGCGGCGGGTGCTCACCATGCTCGCCCCCCCAGCAACCTTCGAAAGCGGCGACCTTTTTGCAGATCGCAGCCCCCCAAGGATGGCGAGGTCGAATCTGAATCCGCAGCGGGCGCCCAATACGCTGCCCCTCCAGCAGCCCTCGATAGTGGCGACTGTTTCGCAGGTCGCAGCCCCTCAGGGACTGCGAGGTCTAATCTGCATCTGCGGCGCCCAGTAGCCCTCGAAAGCGGCGACGCCTTCACAAATCGCAGCGCCCCGAGGATGGCGAGGTCTACATAATCTGAAGAATCTGCAGCGAGTACCCACTATGCTGGCCCCCCCAGCAGCCCTCGAAAGCGGCTGCAGTTTCGCAGATCGCAGCCCCCCAAGGATGGCGAGGTCCAATCTGAATCTGCGGCGGGTACCCACTACGCTGCCCCCCCCGCAGCCCTTGATAGTGGCGACCGTTTCGCAGATCGCAGCCCCCCCCGGGGATGGCGAGGTTTGATCTGCGTCTACAGTGAGAACCACCCACTATGCTGCCCCCCCCCCCACAACCCTCGAAAGTGGCGACGCTATCGCAGATCGCAGCCCCCCCCCCACGGATGGCGAGATGTAATCTGCGCATGCGGCGCGCACCCACTATGCGGGCCCCCCCGGCAGCCCTCGATAGCGGCGACCGTTTCGCAGATCGCAGCCCCCCAAGGATGGCGAGGTCTAATCTGACTCCGCGGCGGGTGCCCACCGTGCTGGCCCCCGCAGCAGCCCTCGAAAGCGGCTACAGTTCCGCAGATCGCAGCCCCCCCCCAGGGATGGCGAGGTCTGATCTGATCCGCGGCGGGTGGCCACCATGCTGGCCCCCCCGGCAGCCTTCGAAAGTGGCGACAGTTTCGCAGATCGCCGCCCCCCCCCCGGCGCTGCGAGGATCGCTTGCGACTGCGCTGCTGCACAGGTGGAGCGGCATGTTGGCGTACGCCATCCACGACGCCCTGGCCGCGAGCCTGCTCGAGCACGTGCCCTCTGAAACGCTAGCGACAGACGGGGAGAATCCCTGGCGAGGGGACGTTCTGTCGGCGCTCCCCTGAGAGCACCGGCCCCCGCGTGGGGGCGCGCACGGGCAGGGCGGGGCACAGCAACTCGCAGGAACGCCGACAGCAGGGCTACTGTGAACAGCACCACAGACACCGCCACCACCACCAGCACAACTACGAACAGCACCTCCACCAGCACGACGACGACCACGACGACCAGGAGGAGGGGGAGGAGAAGGACCACCACGACCAGCACCACCACGGCCAGCACCACCACGGCGACCAGCACCACGGCGACCAGCCCCACCACGGCGACCTGCACCACGACTACGCGCCACCACGGCGACCAGCACCACCACGCCCAGCACCACCACGACCAGGAGGACCACCACGACCAGCACCAACACGGCAACCACCACCACGACCAGCGCGACTACGGCCAGGAGGACCGCCACGACCACAACCACGACCGCGGCCAGCACGACTGCTGCCAGCACGACCAGCACCACCACCAGCACGACCAGCACGACCACGGCCAGAGGACCACCACGACGACCACCACCACCAAGACCAGCACCACCACGACCACGGCCGGCACCACCACAGCGACCGGCACCACCACGGCGGCCAGCACCACCTCGACCAGCACCACCACGACCAGGAGGACCACCACGGCGACCAGCGCCACCACGGCGACCAGCACCACCACGGCGACCAGCACCACCACGACCAGCACCACCACGGCGACCGGCACCACCACAGCGACCAGCACCACCCAGCACCACCACGGCGACCAGCACCACCACGGCGACCAGCACCACACACGGCACAGCGACCAGCACCACCACGGCCAGCACCACCACGGGAGGACCACCACGACCAGCACCACTACGGCGACCAGCACCACCACGGCGACCAGCACCACGATTACGCACCACCACAGCGACGAGCACCACCACCAGCACCACCACGACCAGGAGAACCACCACGACCAGCACCACGACCAGCACCACCACGGCGACCACCACCACGACCAGCGCGACCACGGCCAGGAGGACCACCACGACCACCACGACCGCGGCCAGCACGACCACGGCCAGCACGACCACGGCCAGCACGACCAGCACCACCACCACCACGACCAGCACGACCACGGCCAGAGGACCACCACGACGACCACCACTACCAAGACCAGCACCACCACGACCACGGCCGGCACCACTACAGCGACCGGCACCACCACGGCGGCCAGCACCACCTCGACCGGCACCACCACGACCAGGAGGACCACCACGGCGACCAGCGCCACCGCGGCGACCAGCACCACCACGGCGACCAGCACCACCACGACCAGCACCACCACGGCGACCGGCACCACCACAGCGACCAGCACCACCACGGCCAGCACCACCACGACCAGGAGGACTACCACGACCAGCACCACCACGGCGACCAGCACCACCACGGCGACCAGCACCACCTCCACGACCAGCACCGCGACTACGCACCACCACGGCGACCAGCACCACCACGAGCAGCACCACCACGACCAGGAGGACCACCACGACCAGCACCAACACGGCGACCAGCACCACGACAAGCGCGACCACGGCCAGGAGGAGCACTACGACCACCACCACGACCAGCACCACGGCGACCACGACCACCACGACCACGGCCAGCACGACCAGCACCACCACCACCACGACCAGCACGACCACGGCCAGAGGACCACTATGACCACCACCACCACCACGATCAGCACCACCACGCCCACGGCCAGCACCACCACGGCGACCGGCACCACCACGGCGACCAGCACCACCACGACCAGCACCACCACGACCAGGAGGACCACCACGGCGACCAGCACCACCACGGCGACCAGCATCACCACGGCGACCAGCACCACTGCGACCAGCACCACCACGACCAGGAGGGCTACCACGACCAGCACCACCACGGCGACCAGCACCACCATGACCAGCACCACCACGGCGACCAGCACCACGACTACGCACCACCACAGCGACCAGCACCACCACCAGCATCACCACGACCAGGAGAACCACCACGACCAGCACCACGACCAGCACCACCACGGCGACCACCACCACGACCAGCGCGACCACGGCCAGGAGGACCACCACGACCACCACGACCGGCACCACCACGACCACGGCCAGCACGACCACGGCCAGCACGACCAGCACCACCACCACCACGACCAGCACGACCACGGCCAGAGGACCACTACCACTACCACCACGACCAGCACCACCACGCCCACGGCCAGCACCACCACGGCGATCAGCACCACCACAGCGACCAGCACCACCACGACCAGCCCCACGACCAGGAGGACCACCACGACCAGCACCACCACGGCGACCAGCACCACCACGGCGACCAGCACCACTACGACCAGCACCACCACGGCGACCAGCACCACCACGACCAGCACCACTACGACCGGCACCACCACGACCAGGAGGACCACCACGACCAGCACCACCACGGCGACCAGCACCACTACGGCGACCAGCACCACTACGACCCGCACCACCACGGCGACCAGCACCACCACGACCAGGAGGACCACCACGACCAGCACTACCACGGCGACCAGCACCACCACGGCGACCAGCACCACCACTGCGACCAGCACCACCACGACCAGCACCACCGCGACCAGGAGGACCACCACGACCAGCACCACTACGGCGACCAGCACCACCACGGCGACCAGCACCACTACGACCAGCACCACCACGGCGACCAGCACCACCAGGACCAGGGGCAGCACGGCGACTCGCAGCACCCCGACAGCAGCCAGCAGCACAGAGGAGGCGGCGGCGGCGGCGGCGGAGGCGGCGGAGGAGACGCTGGCGCTGGCCCGAGGCAGCGCGGCGGCGCGGAGGGCGAACGCACCGCCGCGAGGCGCAGCGCCGCCGCAGGTTCGCGCACGGGCAGAGGGGGGAGGATTCAGCCCTCCTAAGCCACAACCCTCTGCCCAGCGACCTGCGGCGGCGGGCGCGGCGACCAGCGGCGGCAGGACCGGCGGCGAGGCGCGGCGGCCTGCGGCCGACCTGCGGCAGGCGGCGACGGGCCAGGCGCCGCGGCGAAGCGCGGCGGCCGGCGGCGGCGCGGCCGCGCGGAGGCCGAAAGCTGCGCCGCCAGCGCCGCCCCGAGGGCGGCGGCGGCGGCACCGGCTGGCGGCGGCAGGCCCGGCGGCGCGGCGCTGCGACGAGCGGCCGGCCGGCGACTGGCGGCGACGGGCCGGGCGCCGCGGCACAAGGCGCCGGCTGGCGGCGGCGGCTGGCGGCGGCTGGCCGAGGGCGCCCCGGGCGCTCCTGGGGCGCCGAGGGGCTTGGGGCAGCTGGGCGGGAGGCCCCCGGCGGGGCGGCTAGCTGGCGGGAGGTTCGGGGTTGCCCTGGCTTCGGCCGAAAACCCCCCGCTCCTTCGGGGCGCGCCCCCGCCCCACACTCACCGTGGGCGCGCGGGGGGTCCGCACTGCTGGCCGCAAGGGGACGCGGCAGCCTTGGGGTAAGGGGGGAAAAAAAAAAAAAAAAAAAAAAAAAAAAAAAAAAAAGTCCGCGGCGGGCGCCGGCTATGCTACCCAATCCCCAGCAGCCCTCGGAAGTGGCGACAGTTTCGCAGATCGCAGCCCACACGGCACCGCGGCTTCACTGTTCGCAGGCACCACAGGCAAGCCACCGGGCGCATGGGGGAGGAGAGGAGAAGGGGGCGGGCAGGGAGATATTCAAAACGAGAACCCACCGCAGGAAGGCTGGGAGGGGGGAAGAGATGGGGCAGCACCAGCAACAGCCACAGCTCCCGAACACCCACTCTGGCCGCACAAGCGCCGCAAGAAAACGCAGGAAGAAGCGCAGTCGCCCCAGCTAAACGCAAGAAAAAGCGCAGGCGGGTATCAGGACCAGCAGGGAACGAAGCAGGGAAAGCCGCATGAACGCGCCTACTGGGGCCTAGACGCGGGGCACTCCATGGGATGCGATCCGCGCGAGGGAGCTGCCGATGCGAGCGCGTCAGCGCCATGCGAACGCGCCCCGCGCAATCCAGGAAACGTTTGGCAGGTTTGCGACAAGTGCTGAAAACTCCGAAACCAGCCAAACCATGCCGATGTAGCAGGCTTCGCGCAAGCACCGAGCACCCTTGGAACCCGCAACGCCAAGCAATCATCTGGCAATGTCATATGTTTCGCGCCTGTTTTTCTCGAGCCCCTCGAAACCCGTTCATAAATCTGCACTGCTTCCTCGTGCAACGTCGTCGTGTCGAAAATTCTGGATCGGTTTCAGAACCAGCGAAGACGGACACTCTGCGCAGAAGCATGTTTCACTTACCCACTTTCCACTTTTCCTGCGTGGCCCGCGCGGCCTGCCAGGCCGGCGCGCGGGCGAGGGCGGCCCGGGCGCCCGGCGAGCCCTCGCCGGCTGCGCGGCCCGAGCGAGAAAAGCCAGCACGGGCGGGGCTGATGGGCGAGACCCCTGCCGCAGCGCGCAGCGGGAAGAGACATCGGAGACGGGCTGACCCCTCCTCCTGGCTGGACGAGGGCGACCCCCCCTTCGCTTGGCTGAGACACCTCGCGCTCTCGCGGCCGGATAGCCGGCGGCAAAATCCTGGCAACCGCCAAGGTCCTCGTCGGCTGGTCATTGTTGTTCTAAGCGCGCGCCAAGCAGCGCTAGGAGCCAACAGACGGAGTTCCTGTCCGAAGGCTGGGCGGGCAAGGGTTCGCGGACCGACAGGGGCGCGGGCAGCGAGCAAGCGCGCGCAAAGCGGATCCCGCGCCGCGATGCGACAAGCGCCGCAGCCCGGGCAAGCGGCCGCGGTGTAAGGCAGCACCCAGCCCCCTCCGACTGGCCAACAGCCTGCGAGGCGAACCGTCGCCCAGCACCGAAACGCAGGCCAGAAGGGCAGCAAAGCCGCGCCAGCTGAGGCTCAGCTGGCGCGGCTTGCTGAGAACTACGGCAGAAAGCCCAACCTTAACCGAAGCTAGTTCAAGCTGGAAAGACCTGATAACCACCAGAGCGCAACGTTTATGATAAAAAACGCGCAGGCCGATGACACCTAACAGCTGAGCCATGCCGGGCGAAACTTCGCGGACTGCCCCTGCAGCAAATGGAAGGACAGACCTGGCACCAGAACGGGCTTCGCCGCTGCTTGCGCATGCGCTGCGCCCTCCTGGGCCCGCAGGGCTGACAGCGAAACGTCCCGGCGGTGGCGGCGCAAAAGCTCTCTCTCTCTCTCTCTCTTGTTTTTTTTCTCTCCTGTTCCTCTCCTCTCCCAGTCCCAGCCCCAGTCCCTGGCCGAGTCCGCAGCGAAAGGGGCCGCTGCACCCGGCTCCCTCCGGCTGGCCCCCTGGCCGGGCCGCCGACGCCCGCCGTCGCATTAGGCGACCCGACGGGCCCGCCGGCCACCGCGCGGCCTTCGCGACGCAAGCCGCCGCGGCCCGCCGCCCGCACGGCCGAGCCGCCCTGCGCGCCTCGGCCTCCGGAGGCTTCCGGCGGCGTCTGGAAGCCGAGGAAGCACTCGAGGCCCTAGCCTGGCCGGCGCCCCTCCGCGCCCGGGCAAGGCCGCCCGCGAAGGCCGCCAGAGCTGCCCCGGCCCGGCCCGCGGCCGCAGCGCCCGCCGGCCGAACAGCAACGCGCGCGCAGGAGCTACTCCTCCGCGAACCCAGCTCGCCGCAGCAGGGGGGCCTCCTCGTCGCCAGTCGCCCCGGCCAACAGAGAGATCCAGGCAGCCATGCAGGTGTGCCTGCCCGCCAAGCACTAAACCCAAGCACCCGGGTGGCCCGACGGGAGAACGCCCAGCCGCGCAAGACCGATCGCAGCTGCCTCGAGGGCCTTTGAATTTAGGCGACGTGAAATCACGCCCGGGGAAGGTTATCAACATTCCTTGGGCGGCGGGGGGGCGCGTTGCGACAAAAAAAAATAAAAGAGTCGCGCCCCGAAGCCGTGATCCTTAATTAAAGACTCCACAATCGCACCCCCGGAGCCAGGAACCCCAGTAGACCATACAATTTTCGCGCCCCAGAACCCATGACCCCTTGTACAACGCACGATGA
Organism: Prorocentrum cordatum; assembly: GCA_963575745.1. NCBI lineage: Eukaryota > Dinophyceae > Prorocentrales > Prorocentraceae > Prorocentrum > Prorocentrum cordatum. Next base: position 30,734 of record CAUYUJ010019305.1, on the reverse strand, counting down.
TTGTGCCCCCGAAACCAGACTCCCTGATGTAAATTATGCACTTTCCGCGTTTTCGGGAGGGAGGGGGGAGGGAGGGGAGAGGGGGGGGGGGGAGAGGGAAACAAAAAAAAACGCGTTCGCCAATTCCATATTCGCGCTCTCGAATCCATACACCCTGGAATTTGAAAGGCTAGCTGCCTTTCCAGGGTCAGACACCTTTGTTAAAACGCAATGCTAACGTACGCCGCGCGTGCGCCCAGGAAGCCGCAAGTCTCTGCAAGTTACGCCATATGTGTGCCTCCGATGCCCTAAACCGTCGTGCGTGACGCAGCGGTTGCGCGCCCGAGGCCGCCTACCCTCGCACATTGCGCAAAACTCGCGCCCCCGAGCCAATCAACCATTGTAAATTCCCTGACAGTCGCACCACCCACGCCAGAACTGTCGTGAATTAGTATTGGCCCTTGCGCGGAGTCCAGATTTTTTTTTGTTTTGGCGTCCGCCTCGGCAGCCGCAGGTCGGACGCTCGCCGCGCCCCGCGCGCCGCGCGCCGCGCGCGCGCGCACGGCCCGCGGGCCTCCGCGGCGCCCCTCGAAGAGAGTGTTGGGCGAGGCGTAGCGCGGAGTGCCCTCGTCTAGGGTCGGGTCTTTCACCGTCCTTCGTAAGGCCCCCCGTAGGAAGGAAGCAAGCTCACAGCCCGCGCCGACCCACCCGCCCAAGCGTGCCCCCGGACGACGGCGCCTACCCGCAAAAAGAGCGGCCCCCCCAACCCATAGGAGTCGCAAGGGTGCTTGCAAGAAGTCCCAACACAGCTCTGGCAAGTACAGGGGGGCTGGCGTCATGGAGCGAAGCCCTTAGCGATATTGCCGCGCCGTGGGCGCAGGGCCCACGCCTGCGGCCACAATCCAGAAGAGGGGCGCTGTGCAGAACGGCCAAATTTCACCGCATCAGCAATTGGCCGGCCACCGCCTACGGCGAGAGCGCGACCGCCCCCGCGCGTGACAGGGAGGAGGCGCGCGGCTGGCTGTTCAGATAAACGAGCCGGGGAGGGGCATCGTGCATCGCATGCGCGCCCCGGAACAGGCCCTGCGGCGCTCCCAGGAACAGCCCGTGCGCCGGCCTGGTGTTCTCCGCTCAGCCCACCAGCGAGCACATGCGGAAGGCGCTTGCGGAGCTGCAGGTCCTCGTGTTGCGCCCTCTGCGCTTTGACGCACACTTCGCAGCAGGCGCAGCGCAGGCAGGTGCCGAGCGCAACTCTGCAGCAGAGGGGGCTTCCAGGCCGCATGTCCTGCAGCTGGCGCCCTCCAGTACAGAAAGCCCCCCTGGACAGCGCAGCAGCGCGCATCTGCCGCGAGGCGGGAGCGAGCGAGGGGAGAAACAGTACCTGCGGGACCTCAACGACCAAGGCGTCGGCGAGGGCGACGCCAGGCAAAGTGAGGGTGGTGCTGTATAGAACGTCCGCGGCCCTCGGGACGGCTGGGGTCCCCGCCAGAAAACAAAAGAGGCGCCGAGGGCGCCGAAGAGGGGCGCAGGCCCGCGCCCGCCGGGCACACGCCTGAGGCGACGAGCGAGGGCCCGCACGGCGCGGGGCGAGCGCGCGCGCTCGCCGCGCGCGCCGAGAGAGCGAGAGAAAAAACAAAAAACAAAACAACAAAAACTGGAGATGATCGCCTCTGGCCTGCCGCTGTGGGGAGAGGCGCAGCTGGCTGTGGACGCCACGCTGGTCGCCACTCTCAACTGGACGGCGCGGCCCACCCGCGCACGGCAGACCAGGACGGGGCGTGGCTCCGCGAAGCTGGCAGGCGCAAGGGGGACACGTACTCAAGGAGCTCCTGGACGCGAGGCGCGGGCGGGAGGCCGGTGATCGCAGGAGAGCTCCCTCCAGCTCGTGCGCCTCCTGGCCGACTGCTCTGCCCGGCCGGCGCCGGAGCTGCTGCGCGCTTCGGTGGAGGCCGCCTGGCCCCAGCGGTGGACCGGCCTCCTTCTGAAAACTCCTCGGCGCACTTCTTGCGGCACTGTTGGGCCTTCGCCTCGGGGCCCTTTTCGGAAC
>CAUYUJ010019305.1:18708-23708 GCA_963575745.1 Prorocentrum cordatum | reverse complement strand
GAGAGAAAGAGAGGGAGAGAGAGCGCGAGAGAGAGAGAGAGCGAGAGAGAAAGGAGTGCCGAGAAGCGCTTCGTATCAAGTCTGCGGCGGGTCGCTAGCGTAGGACTGCAACGAAAAAGGCTGCAGAGGGCCGAGATTCGCATGGCAAATTCTATTTCCGCGTATCCCCTCGACCCCCTCAACAGTGTAACGGGCCGCTTTTGAGGACTTGCTGCGGCGCGGGCCTGTTAGTCCAGTCGTGGGACCAAGCTGTTCGTCGTGTTCCCTGAGACTTGCGCCCCTCTCGATGCACTCTAAGTTGCCCGCCGTTTCCTGGTTTCGCGCCAGCCTGCACTTACTCCAAGAACACCGGAAAAAAGCAGCGGGAAAAAGACACGGCAGGCGCCAGCAACACGGACAAACGCATCAACCACATATCCACGTTAACTTCACCGTGGTGTGTTGTACTTCGCTTGCGTGACGGGGGGCGCGGGTGCGAAACGAAAGCCGCGACGCGACAGCTTTGGAAGGACGCTTCTTCGCAGCAACGTGTCCTTGTGATTGCCTGCGAGAAAGGACGAGGGGAGGGGGAAACCGGCGCGCCGCGCGCTCGGTGTAAGCCCTGTTGTGAGGGAGCATGGCCGACACAACGTTTCCGAACGCACGTGTGCTTTGTAGGTAGTCGTAATGCGTTCGCTGGTGTGTTGACTTAGATTGACTGGTAATTTTTATGCCACGCGGGGCTGCTTCTCCTGCACCGCACCCCGAGCATCTGCGGTATCATTTGTCGTCTGATGTTGCTGCAAGTGTTGCCCGCTTGCTTGCTGCACAACCGCGCTGCGCGAGTCAACCAAGACGTGCCCGCGCGCGCAGGGAGGCAGACTCGCGAAAAGGACTGGCACTAGCGCACTATGACAGAGAGGGCCACGTGTACCAACACTCGTACAAAACAAGCGGTGTGGCCGAAAGACAAAGCCCCGCGGCACGACAGCGAAACAGTAACCTTCTGCATGACCTTTTCAGTTTGCCTTTTGCCACCAACCATTGTGCGCCGACTTCCGCAATGCCATCGCGTAGCGCGGGAGCAACCTAAAAACGAAGTGCGTCTTGCAACGGGGAAATGCACCGAACAGCGCCCCGATTTGAGACGTGATGCCGGGCGTCATCAACTATGTGTCATGTGTTGTGTGGTATCTCTCTCTCTCATGCTTTCTCTCTCTGTGGTCATGTGTACGTCATTCACACGGCAGAGCAACCCGACGACAAAACGAGGACACATTCACGACACGAAGACGCGAAGATTGGGCTGCCCCTCGGGCTGTCTTGGGCCGTGTTGGTAACCTCTTGGGGCTGTCTTTGGGGCCTCTTGTGGCCTCGTGCACGCCGTGAAGACCGAAAAGTCGTAGATGCTAAAATTGTACGTTTTTCTATGCAAAATCAATGATTTGGGCCGCTTGGGGCTCCCTTGGAAAGCTTCTTGGGGCGTCGTGGCGGCTTGGGCTCTATGGGAGCCATCTTGAATGTCCAGGGGCGATCTTTGAAAGCTCTGGGGCCGTCTTGGACCGATTTGGGAGCCTCTTGGGGCTCCGTGGACACGTCTTGGCCGCCTCTTGAGCACGCCTTGGCCGCCTCTGGGGCTGTCATCAAAATCCACCGTTTCAGGTTCCGGAATCACCTGGAACCGTTCCGGGGTGATTCTGGAAGCTTGACACTGACCGTTTCAGGTCCCAGAATCACCCTGGAACCGTTCCGGGGTGAAAACCCATCTGGACCCATTTTGAGCTCCTCCCAGAAGGCTTCTCTCAGCTCCTTCCTGGGCTCCTGTAAGAAGCCCTTTATTGGGCTCCTTGCAGAAGCCCTTAGTGGGCTCCTTACAGAGGCCCTTAGTGGGCTCCTTACAGAAGCCCTCACTGGGCTCCTTACAGAAGCCCTCACTGGGCTCCTTACAGAAGCCCTCATTGGGCTCCTTACAGAAGCCCTCACTGGGCTCCTCACTGGGCTCCTTACACAAGCCCTCACTGGGCTCCTTGCAGAAGCCCTCACTGGGCTCCTTGCAGGGGCCCTCACTGGGCTCCTTACAGAAGCCCTGATTGGGCTCCTCTCTTCCGGGGTGAAAATCCATCTGGGACCTCCCGACGCTGCGCGGGGGAGGGCCCAGCCGCGAAAAACAAGCCTCCCAATGAGAGATTTCAGAGGGGTGTCCAGATGGATTTTCACCCTGGAACGGTTCCGAGGTGAAAATCCATCTGGGACCTCCCGACGCTGCGCGGGAGGGCCCAGCCGCGAAAAACAAGCCCCGCAATCAGAGATTTCATTTGGAAAATGGCCATTTTGGGAGCCGACAGAGCCGTTTTGCGTCGGGCGAGGGTTCCAGTTGGATTTTCACCCTGAACCGGTTCCGGGGTGAAAATCCATATGGGACCTTGACGCTGCGCGGGAGGGCCCAGCCGCGAAAAACAAGCTCCCCAATAAAAGATCTCATTTGGAAAATTGCCATTTTGGGAGCTCGGGTGCACCACCCCCCATCCCCGACAGAGCCGTTTTGCGTCGGGATGGGGGTTCCAGATGGATTTTCACCTTGGAACGGTTCCGGTGTGAAAATCCATCTGGGACCTCCCGACGCTGCGCGGGAGGGCCCAGCTGCGAAAAAACAAGCTCCTCAATAAGAGATTTCATCTGGAAAATGGCCATTTTGGGCGCTCGGGTACACCCCCCCCTCCATAGCCGACGGAGCCGTTTTGCGTCGGGAGGGGGTCCCAGATGGATTGTCACCCTGGAATGGTTCCGGGGTGAAAATCCATCTGGAACCTCCCGACGCTGCGCGGGAGGGCCCAGCCGCAAAAAACAAGCTCCCCAACAAGAGATTTCATTTGGAAAATGGCCATTTTGGGAGTAGGACCGGTTGGGGGGCCACTTGCGCCTCCCTGGGCACGTCTTGGCCGCCTCTTGGCCCGGACAGGAGCGCTCCCGGAGCCCCGGAGCGACCATGGGGGGCGCAGGCACCGGCCTGGCGGCCCCGATCCCCTTCCGCCAGCATATATATATATATATATATATATATATATATATATATATATATATACATATATATATACACATATGTATATATATATATATATATATGTATATATATATATGTATGTATATATGTATATATGTATGTATATATATATATATATGGCGACAGCTATGGGGCGCAAGCTGAGGGCACGGGGCGGCGACGAGGCGAACGAGCGGCCACTGGGCGAAAGCCTGACGCGCCCAGCCGCGCAGGGCGGCGACAGAGCGGCGACGGGTAGCCGCTGGGCGAAAACCCATCAGACCCAACCACCGCCAGAGGCGGCGACGAGGCGGAAAACCCGGCAGACCCTTCCAAATCTAACCTAGAAAGAAATCTCCCCAAGGCAATGCCCCACTGGGATTCAAGACTTCTCGTGAAACACTCCCTGGCTGATGTGAAAGGAAAGCTTCCAGTCTTGACGGTGGGTCCTCTGTCAGGGAACGCCACTGCACTCAAGTTCCCGCCCTCGAGTCGGCACAGGTTTGGCCAGCAACGGGCCTTGGGTTTCTCCGCTCCTGTCTTTCTTTTTTGATACGTGGGGTGCTGGTCACTGTCTTTGCATGAGCTTCGGGAAGGAGTGCCGTCCGGAGCAACGCTCCCAACAATACTCTGCCTTCTCTTTAGATGCGTGGAGATCAGCAAGGCAGTGCTCCTGTTGGTCTGGTCTATTTCTTCTTGCTTCGCCTGTCTTTTCCCTGCTCCCCCGCTCACCGTCTCGTGAGTTCGCCGCGTCTCGTCGCCATCTTCCCTGCGTTCAGTGTAATCATGTTGCGCCGCTCAATGTTCGAGCGTGCTAGAATTGGCTACGTACGTGCGTGCTGCTTGAATTCAGTGCTAGAAAACGCCGCCTCAGTGGTGCTGCACTTGCTTGTTTTCGCCTAGGACCATTGGACTGTCACAAGTGGATTTCGCCCTTATGCTCCAACCGTTGCGCCTCACAGTGGTGCTGCGATCGCATGGCCTTCGCCCTTGCCGCGGTGCCATTGCCTCAACAGTTACAGTGTGGCGCTGGTGCCGACATGCGCGCCCACACCTTCCCTCCTGATCCCTGCCACATGTCAACTGAGCTTGCGCTCTCTGTGGCTGATGAACTCACTACGCGCCTTTCTTGTCTCTCCAGATGTCTGGAGCGGCCACCCCGAATATCGCGCCGGGCGAAAGGGGGGGACAGCAAAGAGGGGGTTTGAGAATCAGCTCACGCAGTTAATCTTCCTGGCGCCTCCCGGCGCCAGAGGCGGCCGTGTATAGAGGAATGGGCCCCATCGGTGGGGCCGAAACCAGCTGCATGCAGCAGATTTCGTAACGACCTCTTTCCCTATTCCCCCCTTTCGTCCAGCCCGAGAATAATCCCCACCGACACTTCACCTGAAGGTGTGGCCACCACACCGCTTGGGCCCCCCCTACCCCCGGGGGCCCCCCGAGGTCCAGCAACATCTCGGGGACGGGTGCATTCGGGGCCGCCAGCCTCGCACCCCCCCCCCAGCTGAAGTCGGGCCTGTCTCGCCTCTACAAAAAGATTTTCGACGAAAAATGAGAAATATCCCCAAAATACCCCCAAATGGCAAAAGAATGCCCAAGCGCTCCCAACTTCGCGCTTCGCGCTGCGCGAATAACTTCGCGCTCTCGCGCCGCCCCCCCAAAGGGAGAAAAGGAGGACGAGGAGGAAGCGGAGCCGAACCGCGAAGCGCGAAGCGCGAATAACTTCGCGCCCTCGAGGGCGCCCTTGAATACCCCCAAAATAGTCCCCAGACTATTTTTAAACTATCTCTGAATATATCCCTCCTGTAGAAGGACAGGCCTGGCCTAACCCCCCTGCCCGCGCAGCTCCCTCCCCTTCGCCCTCCCTGCCGCCGCTGCCTGCTCTCCCGGCACCCCCCCAAGGGGGGATGGTCGGAACCCCCTTAAGTAAAACGTCTTCGTCTTCCTTTTCCTCTTCCTCCTCCTCCTCCTCCTCCTCCTC
>CAUYUJ010019305.1:0-18608 GCA_963575745.1 Prorocentrum cordatum | reverse complement strand
CTTCCTCGCCTCCTCCTCCTCCTCCTCCTCCTCCTCCTCCTCCGCCTCCTCCTCCTCTTCTTCTTCCTGCTCGTTCTTCTCCCTCCCCGTCCCCCTCCACCTCGTCCACCTACTCATGATCCCCTTCCACGTCTCCCTCCTCTTCCTCCTGCCACTCCTCCGCCAGTCCAGGCCGGTCGCGGGTTGAGGAAGCACCCGGCGGGCACACACACACACACACACACACACACACACGCCTCTGGGAGGGGCAACGACTACCCTTATGTCGGGCCTGTCCCCATACAGGGGGATTTTCGACGAGAGAAAAAAACAAAAAAAAAACGCCAAAATGGTCAAACCATATTCAAACAATAATCCCCAAACTATTTTTTGACTATTTTTGAACATCCCCCCTGTAGAGGGACAGGCCCGAAGACTATCCGTGACACGCGCGCCGCCCTTCAAGCTGTGCGGGTTGCTCGCTTGCCTCTTGCACGAGAACCTGGCTCTTCTCCAGCACGCGACACGCTGATGGGGCCAGGCCACCCGACTGGCGTGGCACGGATACCGCTTCTCGGGGGCGCGCAAACATCGATTAGCGATCCATGGATTTGGCGCGCGGTCGCCAAATCCATGGATCGGGGGAAGTGCCCTCCCCAAAATGCGGCCAGTGCCGCCTCCTTCGGCGGCGGAAATCCGCGACTTCCCATGGAAACGGGACCCATCGCTAATCCACGCCCGCTTGATCCATATTTGCGATCGCCTGAGCTTCGCCCCACGTTTATTGCGAAGCCCAGAGTGCAGTCAACCCGTATAGTAAGGATGCACGATGAGGATGTCGGGGCCTGGACGCCCATGTTGGAGCCTTTTTCGAGCGGGGCGCGGCCAGGGAAAACGGCGAAGGATGGGCCGAGGAGGCAAGGATGCCTCCCCGGCCCATCCGGGAGGTCGCTGTGTGCCGGGAGGGGGGCGTGCGCGGAGTTGAAGGCCCGGGAAGCTTCTCAGAAGGCCGGAGGCCCTCAGAGCCTTCTGACGGAGGGGGAGGAGGAGGAGGATGAGGGAGGAGGAGGAGGAGGAGGAGAGGAGGAGGAGGAGGAGGAGGAGGAGGAGGAGGAGGAGGAGGAGGAGGGTGCCCTTGGGAAGGCTGCCCATCCTTACTGTGCGGGTTGACTGTGCCGCTGCGGCTCGCCCAGCTCCACGGGCGGGGGTGGCGACGGCCTCCGGCGAGCCGAGCCTGGATCGGTGGCGCCCGAGAGGGGGGCCGGGAAGAAGGGGCGTGCGCCCCATGGCCCGAAGCACGTGCGCGGACGCGGCGTGGAGTGGGGGCGGGGGGGCCAGGGGTTGGAAGAAGAAGAAGAAGAAGAAAGAAAAGGGATGATAATACCAATAAAACGATTGGTAACGATATTCTTAATATTAAGACAATGATAATAACCATGACAATAACAATAATACTAACACTAAGAATAGTAGTCAAAAGAAAAGTAGTAATAATAATAAGAAGAATAATAATAGTAATAATACTAATACTACTGATCAGACTACTACTACTACTACTACTACTACTACTACTACTACTACTACTACTACGACTACGACTACGACTACGACTACTACTACTACTACTACTACTACTACTACTACTACTACTACTACTACTACTACTACTACTACTAGTACTGCCATTAGTATTATCACCACTCCTAGCAATGATAATGAAATTCATACTAATAATAATATAAATACTAATAATAATAGTAGTAATAATAATAATAGTGATACTAGTAAGAATAATACTAATAGTAAGTAGAAGACGAAGAAGAATAATAATAATAAGAAGAAAGAGACTAAAAAGAATAAGAAAAAGAAGAAGAATAAGAAGAAAAAAAGAAGAAGAAGAAGAAGAAGAAGGGCGCCGTGAAGTCTGGGAGGTCTCCTGGGCCCCTCTTCGACGCCTGGTGGTTTTCGGGTCATACCTCTGGCCTCGGGTGGACGCTCGGGACGACCTGGGCACCCCAGGAAAAGCTCCCGACGAGTGTGCCGCTGCTGTTAAGCAACCCGAGGCGAGAAACCCTGCAGAAGCCAACGCAGACTTCCTCCCCCTCCTGCGTTACCTCCCGCTCCCTTCCCTCCTCTTTTTCATTGGCAAGGCACCAAAGGTTCGAGGCCGCTCCCGGCCCTTTCGACAGCGAGCGAGCTCCCTCTGGACGCCCCAAGACTTCGATCCCCCAAATCCTCCCTCCCCTCTGGGACGCCCCCGACCCGAGCCCGGTCCAGCCCGGGCCGTCCGACGCGCCCCGCCGCGGCAGCGGCCGCGGTCGCGCGGCCGCGCGGCAGCGAGACGCCGTGCCCCCGCCGCCCCCAGCGTTCTGCCCCCTCCTCGGCTCCTGTTCCTTGTGAGCAACTCCTCCCTGTCGCACCCCGAGGCCAATCGATGGGCGGGCCGGGCGTCTCGCCTGAGACTTCTTCCGCAGCTATGATCCGGGAGCTTGACATTTGCAGCCCCCGTATTGCTCTGGTGAGTTCAGCCATTCAGAAAGGCTGCAGGCTGTCGCCGAGTTGCTCTTGCGGTATTCGCTCTTCACAAATACATAGACATACATCTCAAGATCCCCAATATGTTTCAATACTTTCTCGATGTTCGTGTTCCCCCTCCACTTCCCGTATTCTCTTCCTGGAAATCGGCGTCTGTTTGCGTCTGTGTGCTTCTTTTCCTCCTGAGTTCTGCCATCGAGTCGCCTAATTCCGCAGAGCACGTCTGCTATTTTCTCGTCGGGTGGTGCACTTCGAGCCTTCGAGTCTTCGAGCATGTCTACACTTTGTGTTCACTTGCGTTTGTAGTCCAGCGAGTACAGACCTGAAACTAAAAAAAATAAGCATAAGTTGTTTCGCTGATTTGTTCGATGACGTTTCTCACATGTTATGTACACTGTTTTGCTTACCATGAAACTTAAAAATATTACTTAAGCCAAAACTCGTCCGAGAATTTATTAACCCTGTACTGTAGCCAGACGAAGCACTTAAACCTGTACCGCATGACTTTGCCTGGAGACGCGTCTTATGCACGAACGGCTGGCATGCAGATGGGCATCCTGGTGAGAAAAAAAAGTCGAGCCTTCGATATTTGTGTTACGTATTATGAGCGTCATCTTTCTGCGTGCTTTGCTCCGCGTGATGCTCTTCGGGAGACGGACGCCGAGGAGGAGGAGGAAGACGAGGAGGAGGAGGAGGAGGAGCCACCCGGACCCAAGGAAGAAGGACCGGGAGGCACGAGAGAGGCCCAGACATCCACGCTTTATGGGGCCCTGGGGCCCGACAGCGGTCGCTGGAAGCCGAAGTCAACAAGGGCTCCCAACTTCGCGCTTCGCGCTCCGCGAAGCGCGAACAACTTCGCGCTCTTGCGCCGCCCCCCCCGACGGGAGAAGAGGAGGGCGAGGAGGAGGGAGAGAAGGAAGGAGGCCCGCGACGCGCGAACGACTTCGCGCCCTCGTGGGAGCCCTCGAATCAAGGAGAAGCGCTGGGACAGAAGAACCATACACCCTGCGAAATGCTTAAGAAATCATGGGTTAAGAAATTCATAGTCTCAGAACTTGAATAAAAACCCAAGATTTCCATCAAAATCTTGAGATTTACATTGAAACGTTAAGAATCATCGAGACTCTGGCCGAAAACTTAAGTTTTCTTAAGCATCGCCTAAGGTGTACAGCCGTGGCACTGGCCAGGAAAAAGAACGCCGCGCGAGGCACGAAGGGGGCTGCGGCTCCCCGGCCCGGGCCCACGGAGCGGCCCAGGAACCCGGCCGTGTCAGCGCCTCGCCTGCATCGTCGGGGATCTGGGACGGGGGTGCGCGAGAGTTTGGACGCCCGACCCGGACCACCTCGAGCTATGAAAAAATCACGACGGGAAGTTTTTCACTCTTTTTAGCCTTTGGGGGCCCTTACCGGCCCTCGGGACCGTCCAAAAACGACTCAGGACGAACAAACCGGTCCCAGGGAATGGGTCGAGATCACGCGGGGTCGACGTCATGAAAAAATCATGACGTCGGGGGTCTGGGGAAATGGGTACGGAAAGAATGGGCCCAGTGCCCAACAGCAAATGCTGGCCCAAACCATCAGCGGCCGCTGTTGGGCAGGCGGCCTTCTGTCTCGAATGTACACAAGCCGCGGCGGCGTGGACGGAGAGCCCTGTTCAAAGTGAACAGGATCCGCTGCTGGGCATTGGTGAAGGGCAAAGATATCGGCGTTGGACAAACCTCCCTTTAATAAACCTCCCCTTAGTGAAATCGGCCTGGGACCGAAACCGACGGACCTGGACCCGCAAAAATGACGGCCGCGACGCCCTCTCGCGAACCGAAAACGGCCACTTCCTTAATCGACGTGTCAGGGTAGGAGGTCTGTCCACCCCCGACATAGGAGGGGATGCATCGACCTGGAACCGACAGCACATCGCCGACAGATCGGCGACGGCCCCACGAGGTAGTGAGCCCGCACCTTCCTGGGCGGGCTGGGGCTAATTGTCGGGCCCCTACCGGCGATCAGTGGGCGACCGGGGGTCGATGCATCCCCTAGGCCTATGTCGCCATCGCTCGGACGTCCATTCCCTGTGTTTTTTTCGGTTTCGCGCGTGTTTTCTTCGCCAAATGGTCAAGGATGCTCCTCGATGGTCCTCGCCGAAGGAAACATGCACACGTCCGAGCGATGCCAGGCTATCCCCCCCTATCGTTGCCCCCGAATTGGACCCATCCTTTCCGTGCCCATTCCGCTCGCGCAGATGGGAGGCGCGCCTGCGAGACGCCCGGCGCCGCCGGCGCCGCCGCCCCCGGCGCGCGGCCGCGGCTGGGGGGGGGGGGAGCGGCGGGCGCTGCGGCAGGGCGTCCTCCAGGTTCTCCCGCGTCTCCTCCACGAGCGTGATCTGCCGGTCCTGAGCCGGGCGGGGGGGGGGGCGGAGAGGTGGAGGGGGGAGGAAAGAGAACTACAGTCGAGGTGTTGACCTAAGGAACCCTAAAGAGGCCCCGATTTTCCATAAGTTGAACTTCGATTTCGTATCGAAAACCTAAGGAAAATCCAAGGCAAGCTGCGAAACAATTAAGGAACACGGAGCCCCTCCCCAACGAAAAGGGTTCCTTCTTCAAGGCGACGGCTGTATGCACATACACCGATTCTGGCCAGGCCCAGCCTGAGCCCAGGATCGGTGCACACGCCTTCCTACCTTGGCCGGGAGGGTATATGCACCGCTCCGGGGTCAAGGATGGGCCTTGCCAGGATCGGTGCCTGTGCATAGTTCCCTTCGCCCGAGGAGAGGTGGAGGAGGGAGGAGGACTTCCGTTTGGCTGCTCCGCCGATGCAGTCGGACCTGACTGGAGAGGGCACGCGAGAGGACACGAGACCCTTGCGGGGGCCACACTGCCACAGGAGTGCGAGAAGGCACGGGCCGCGAGGCACGGGGATGGACAGACCCCCCTTTAGAAAAACGTGGTTTAGTGAAAACGACCAGAGGCCCAAACCTGGCGTGCGCAAGCCTGGAAAATAACGGCCACGGCGCCCTCTCGAGAACCGAAAACGGACAATTCACTAATCGACGTGTCACTGTTAGGAGGTCTGTCCACCCCCGAGAGGCACAGGGCACGAGGGCACCCTCGGCTTGGCAGGGTCGACCTACTAATTACTCCGGGCCGACTGCGGGACACGGCCCGGGGAGGGAGGCGAAGGGGGAGGGCAGAGGGACAGGCGGGGAGAGGATGAAGTCGGGCCTGTCCCCCTACAGGGGGATCTTGAACGAAAAACTAAGAAAATACTCCTAAAAATACCCCCAAAATGGTCAAACATAGTCAAACAAATTGTCCCCAGACTATTTTTTGACTACTTTTGAACCCAAACCTCCGACGTCGTGATTGTTTCAATGCGGGGTCCCCGGAAGTCTCGCCCCTTTCCCCAGGACCGGTTTTTCATCCTGAGTCGTGTTTTGACGGCCCCGGGGGGACCTGGCGAGGGCCCCCAAAGGCCGAAAATTGCGACAAACGTCCGTCTTGATTTTTTTCCATGCGTTGGATCTCTGGGAAGATCCCCCCTGTAGAGGGACAGGCCCGACTTTGAAGGAAAGAAGCGGGCGCCGCCGACGCCGACGCCGAGCCCCCCGCCGCCGCTGCGCGCCCCGGCCGGCGCCAGCAAGGCGGCCAGCGCTCGGGGGAGAAGGCGGCGGGCGAAGGCGAAGCCCGGCGGGAGCGGGGCCCCGGGAGATCGGCGACGGCGACGGGGTGGGACAAGGTGGAGGCGCAGGGGCCTTGGGACTCCTCCCCCTCCTCCTCCTCCTCCTTTTCCCTCCCTCCCTCCCTCCCTCCCTCCCTTCCTCCCTCCCTCCCTCTCCTCCTCCTCCCCCTCCTCCTCCTCCTCCTGCTCCGCCTCCTCCTCCGCCTCCTCCTCCGCCTCCTCCTCCTCCTCCCTCCCTCCCCCTTCCCTCCCTCCTCCCTATCTCAATCCTGCCCTCCCTCCCTCCCCCTCCACACCCGCCCTTCCCTCCCTCCCTCCCCTCCCCCCCTCCCCTCCTCCTCCTCCTCCTCCCCTCCTACCCTACCTCCTCCTCCTCCTCCTCCTCCTCCTCCCTCTCTCCTCCCCTCCCCTCCTCCTCCTCCTCCTCCTCCTCCTCCTCCTCCTCCTCCTCCTCCTCCTCCTCCTCCTCCTCCTCCTCCTCCTCCTCCTCCTCCTCCTCCTCCTCCTCCGCCCCTCCTACTCCTCCTCCTCCTCCTCCTCCGCCTCTCCTCCTCCTCCTCCTCCGCCTCCTCCTCCTCCTCCTCCTCCTCTCCTCCTCCTCCTCCTCCTCCTTCCTCCTCCTCCTCCTCCTCCTCCTCACCATCCTCCTCCCTCCTCCTCCTCCTCCTCCTCCTCCTCCTCCCTCCTCCCTCCTCCTCCTCCTCTCCTAGTCCTCCTCCTCCTCTCCTCTCCTCCTTCCTCCTTCCTCCTCCTCCTCCCCTCTTCTTCCTCCCTACCTTCTTCCCCTTCCACTCCCTTGTCCCCGCCCCTCCCCTCCCCCATCCCCTCCTCCCTCCCCTCCCTCCCCCCCTCCCTCCCTCCCCCCCTCCCCCTCCCCCCTCCCTCTCCCTAGCTTCCCTCCCTCACCCTCCCCCTCCCTATCCTCCCTCCCCTCCCTCCCTCCCTCCCTCCCTCCCTCACTCCCTCCCTCCCGCCCTATCTCCCTCCCTCCTCCCCCCCCTCCCTCCCTCCCTCCCTCCCTCACCTCCGCCTCCCGCTCCTACGTCCCTCCTCCTGCTCCTCCTCCCCCTCCTCCTCCTGCTCCTCCCCTTCCCGCAGGCGCAGAGGCCTGGGGAGAGAGGGGGGGGGGACCCCAGGAGGACGTGGAGGATGACCCGTAAGAGATGACAGTGTTTGGGAAAGTCGGGGGAGGGAGGAGTGGCAGCGTCTGCAGAGAGAACACGAGGGCCGCTTGCGGAGTGAAGATTGAAGGGAAGGCAGAGGGATGGCAATGGATGGGGGGGAGGAGGGGCGCAAAGGGGGCGGCTGGGGCCTCCGAGGAGGGGCGAGCGAGCCCGCGTGCGAGAAGCGCGGGACACAGTGATGCGAATGCCGGAGAGGTGGCATGTCAATGGAGAGGGGGGGGGGGAAACAGAGGACACGAGACGGAGAGGAAGGAGGAGATGGAGGGGCCGACGGCCCGCTGCCAGCCAGACGTCGAGCTAATTACTGGCATCGCCTGACCTGTCAGCCCACTTGCGGCCCGCTCGCTGGGAGAGTGGAGGGGGATGTGGATGATGTGAGGGATGGAGGGCGATAAGGACCGACTGCCCAAACCATCAGGGGCCAAGGCTCGCGGCCTGGAAGGCCCCCGCAGGCCTCCCCCTCTGGGGAGCTCGGGGGGTCGTCTGGGGCTTGGGCAGTCCCTTCTCGCTCCCCTCTCCCGCCTCTCCTCTTGCCCCTCTTGTCCTCGTCTCCCTCGCCTCCAGGTACACCCCCCCTGACCTGCGGGTCGGGCCAACCGACCCAGTGCCGCAGCGCGAACGCCACCGCTGCCGGGTACCCCAGTTAGTGACTCCCCTCCAGGGGCGACCGTCCCTTGGGGGAGGGGAAGGGACGTGGCAGTGTCATGAGACACAGTTGCCGTCAGTTTCCAGTTCCCAGTTACCAGGAAAAGGAGGAGGAGGAGGAGGAGGAGAAAAGAGAACAGCGATGATGACGATGAGGACGGAGAGGACTATGCAGGACTATGCATGACGGGCGACAACGACAGTCGACACCGCTGGGTATCGGGGAGCCCTGCAGGATGGCGCTCGTGATCTTTTACTGGCCTCCCGAAGGGCGTCGCATCACTTTGCCATCTACGCCACCTGCAGAGCCCCCAAAAAACAGGGATCAAAGCCAGACGAGTTACTGGACATACATGGAAATCTCGGCGTCCCGAACGTGCTGCGGGGGCCCCCCCACGTGCGGATACAAACCTCGGGCGATCCTCGCCAGGTTTTGGGCACCTTTGGGGGAGGCCCTGCATCTGTCAATCAACCACCTTGGGTCGGACGTGGCGGTCTTGCCGCAAGCCGTGCAAAACGTTAAACCAAAGCGGCCCCAGAAAGAAAGCTTGTGGCTCGAACACAAAAGCTTGCCCGACACAATATGGGGGCCGCGAAGCGGTGAGAAGCCCTGGCCCTGGGGCTTGGGGCAGCACTTTGACTGGCACCCCTCTCGAATTGACTCCCTGGTTTCGAACTGGGAGCAAACCGTGCAGAAATACTTCGCGCCAACCTTCCGCCACTGGTGCTCGCTGGCTCGCATAATCCTGGTCAGGATGGGCAGACGCTGGGCCACAGGGGCCTCGGGCCGAGTCGCGGTCCAGGGATCGGCTAGGATGCTCGCGACCAGAGCTCTCCGCGCGCGTCGTCTGACCAGGGCGGCCTCGGCATCGCGGCGGTCGGTGTCGGGATTCGTGAGACGACTCTGTTGGCTCGCCTGGGCTCCTAGGCCCGCGAGTATGTCTGCACACGCATTGCCTACGGCGTTGCGAAGGGCCTCCTCGGTATTCACGTCCCTGGCCTCAACGTGGGCAGGGGTCCACACTACACGAATGACTCTATCTCCCGCAGCCTCCAGGATCCTGGTCCAAAGGTCGACGTTCGCGGGAGGGGTCGAGGAGGCGAGGTGGAGCGGGACACCTTTGGACCAGACCTGGGCCAGGGCCAGGTGGTCCGTCATATATCGGATCTTCCCTGGGATTCGTTCCAGGGCGGCGAGACAAGCAGAGAGCTCGGCCCTCGGGACCGTCTGGGCCCGCCCTTCCAGGGAAGACGAAAAACCAACGATGGGGTCAAGAGCACCTGGGGCCAGAGAAACGAAACCTAAGCCAGCGCGTCTGCGGCGCCAATCACTGCTATGCCAACCGCCCGACCCGTCTCCGAAAACCTCAGCGAATCCCTCCACGTCGCGTGGGATCCTCGAGATGTCCCCGAAGCTGTCCGCGATGGGTGGGATCTCGTCGAAGACGGGTATGGTGTCCGCTGCCGCGGGGACGCCGCGGAGCCAGAAGGACGGGGAGGCCTCGTAGTTCGCGAACGCCTGTGCGGTGAGGAAGTCGCTGTCCGTGTAGTCGTCGTGGTCGCAGTTGGCTGCGCACGTCCATATTCTGTGGAAAATAGATTCATCTTGATCTCCACATCTCGGGCAAGTTGGGGAAACTTCGTACCCTGCGGCAGCCATCCGTGTTCGTGTCCACTGGCCGCCCGTCGTGACCACCGTGTTGAGCGCAATCTCGCTGTACTGCTCCTTGTTGGCGAAACGGCGGTGCTCCTGCTTTATCATGCTGAAGTCTCCTCCGCTATGCAGGTCGTCACCTGCTTCATGTCTCGAAGCCCGAGTCCAGAGAATTCTGTCCATTGAGCTGTTGATGTCGCTGAAGATCTCCGAGTTGTCCGCGTTCAGCTTCTTGAAGTCCACGTCCTCCCTGGCTGGGATCAGCCAGCTCTTGCCAGCGTCCGTGTCCCACTGAGTCGCCGAGATCGGGTCCCAGTTTATCTCGAGGAGCGTGGCTATGGTGGCTCCCACTGGGCCTCGGACGATCCTCCACTTGCGCTGGCCCGCCTTTCTTATGCGGCCGAGGATCTTGTCCCAGGATTGCCGAATCCTGTCGTGGATGCCTGGGCACTGGCGCCACACGGTCAACCACGCTGCTATCTGCTGTCGCCTGGTACTCTTAGCGGGGTCGTCGTCGCCATACTCGATGGCCAGGGCAGTCGCCAAGCATCTCCCTGGTCCCACTCCAGAGGCGGCTGCAGCAGCTTGACGTCGGAGGCGTAGCACTTCGTATTCTGGAAGCCCGTGGTGCTGGTGTGAGTAGGTCCCAGACGGCATGGCACCCGTCCTCCATATACCTTGCGATTCTCTCTTTAATCGGGCTATTCTCCTGATTCTGCGAATGGCTGCGGAGCGCCTGCTAGCCTTCACCATTCGCCTGCGTGCTGTGGCCCTGGCGCGAGCCCGTCCTGAGGCGACGTCGGCCCCCAAGTCCGTGGCAGCCTGGGCGGAGGTGGCCCGAATGCCTTTTCCCCGAAGTGCTCGCGCCACTCTGTTGGCAATGCTGCTCGCGCTGGCGACTACGACTGTCTTGGGGCTGATCGCGAGGCCCTCGAGTTGCATGTCGTGGCCGATGGAGGTGCCAGCTTGGACCAGGGTGGTCTCCACGTTGCCGGCCGTGCCCTCACTGCGGATGATCGTGTCGTCTACGAGCGTCTTCATCATGATGCTGAACTGGTACTTGTCGTGGGCGCGCTGGAGGATGGGGCCCAGGAGAACCTTCGCCAGCTTGCCGCCGTGGGGAGATCCAGCCACCAGCGACTTCCCGATCGTGATCGACCTGCTGATCCACTGGCGCTCCTTCAAGCACCGCGGGGCGAGGAACATCTGCAGCTCCATCGCGAGGATAACTGCGGGGAAGCCCTGCCTCAGGCCGGCCTGGCAGAGCTTTGCGATGGAGATGCTGTCGTAGAACTTCTCCAAATCTAAAAGGATGATCGCGCAGCTGATGCCCATGGCGAAGCAGCACTCGTCCATGCAGGCCCTCGCCAGTGAGGCTTGCAGCGGGCTACTCCCCTTGATGGCCGCGTCCCAGAACTCGCCAAGCTTGTCGCTCCACCTCTCGCTCAACGGGTAACGGAGCTTGGACCAAACCTTCATCGTGTACGGCAGCATCCCCAGGATCCTGTCGCCTCCCTTCGGCTTGGGGGCGACCGCGCCTATGACCGTGTAGAGTTGGTAGGGCCACATGAGGTGCTTCTCGCATAGGTTGAGGACATCCAGCATCTGTCTGCGTCCTGGCTCTGGAAGTCGTTGCACCTCCAACGGGCCGAGGTTGTCGATACCTCTGGACTTCTTCGGGCTCTGCTTCGCTAGCAGGCGGTCGAGGTCGTCCAGCTCGAGCAAGTGAACGTCCTCCCTCTTGGCCTGCTCCGCGACGTACTTCAGGCCGTCGAGGATGCTCTTGGGGTCGGCGCTGGAGTCAGACCAGACGTTCTCCCAGTAGTCGGCGCGGCGGTCCATGATCTCGCGCGGTGTGGCGTAGGTGCTGCCCTCGTCCCCGTAGCGCTCGTCTCGCCGAGTGGCAGCTGGTTTCACATGTCGGTGAAGCGCTCCTGGAGCCTGCTTCCACCCACATGCGAGTGACCCAGCTGGCGAAAGCCCGCCTGCCGTTGGCGAGTCCGATGCCCACCGCACGGGCCTGGCACCTCAGGCCGATCTCCAGGAGACCCTGTAGCGCGTCGATGTGCTGCTCGTTCAAGTCGGCTATGGCCTTGGTCCAGTCATCCAGGACCCTCTTATCGTCTGGCTCCGCATATTTGGCGAGGAAGTTGTTCTCGGTGGCAGCGTCCAGCAGCTCCTTCATCCTGTTTGCCATGCGCACGTAGTCCTGCTTCGCGAACTTGCGCCTCATTAACTGGTATCTGGCGATGATCGTCGTGGCCAAGTGCCACCATTCCAGCATCGGGTCCCGCATATGTGCGCGGGCTGGGGCAGCACGGGTCCTGCGCCAGGTGATCTTGTACTCGCTGGCCCTGCCTTCGTACTGCTTCCAGTCGGTCTCGGGGATGTCGTGGTGCTTGAGCGTGGCCTTCTCTACGGTCTGCACCCAGTTGCCGAACGCGCTGGCGACCTGCTCCTGCGCCTCGGGGTCGCGGGTCAGCAGGAAGTGGGAGGAGGGGAAGTTGTTCGAGTCGGCGTACTTTTTCCTCACCTCGTTGCCCTCTCCCAGGCCTGCCACCGTGACGGCTGTGGCACGCCATACTTCGAGCGGGATGTCGAAAGTCACCGAGTCGTTGCTGTCAATGCCCGCCGTAGTCGGCCAGCTGTGGAGCTCTTCGTAGGCGTCCTGGAGCTCCTCCTGGAGTCTGGCCTTTGCGCGCTGGTGCCGCTCGGCTATCGACTTCTGGCGCTTGCTGTTCGGGTCCGCTTTCTTCACTGGTCGCTCCACCGTCGGGAGCTGCTTCGGTAACTGCATAACTCGGTGCCACCAGTGCTGCTTCCCCGCACGCATGGGGAGCAGGAGGCCCACGTGGGTCTTCCAGGGGACCCCGGGCACAGCTTCGAGCTTGAGGGAGCCGCCGAACCCGCTCTTGCAGATCCCGTAGTCGATGAGGGACCCGCGCCCCAGGTTGCACGTGGTCTTCGCGTTCTCAGGGGGGATCAACTGGCCGCCAATCTTGCGAAGCCACTTGGTTCCAGCCCATGCTTCTGGCGGGTTGTTCCAGTCGGCCAGGACAACCCACGGGTCGGATATCATGTTGATGAAGCTGGCTAACCTGATCATCATCTTCTCGTTGGCGCCCGCCATGTCGTGCTTCGGCTGCATGTACGCGGAGATGACCACTATGTTGCCTGCCTTCGCGTGCCACGTCGTGGGGCAAAATCCTTGGAAGGGGTCGACTGCGGATCGCTCTATCCCGTGCTTGCGCCACCCCTCGAACGACGTCGTGGCCAGGGAGCGCTTGGATATGATCGCCTCGCCGCCCGTCGTGCCCTCCGTCGATCGACCCGACGGCGCTGCAGCCGTGACGGCGGCTTTCCAACCATCCTTGCTGATCTTCTCGGTGAAGTCCAGGATCTTCACGCCTCGCAGGTGCATCTCCGCGAAGCCTTTAACGTCGTACTGCTCGGCTTGGGCTTGCATGAATCCCTCAGCCTGCGGGCCCCACTCCGAGATGTTCGAGAAGAAGTACGTCGCGTCGTAGTTCTCTGGAACTGGAGCCCATGCGTCGCTGCTCGCCGCATACTGCGGAAGGGGCGGCTGCGCAGTCGCACAGCCTAGCCGCGTGTGGCTACCCCCTCCGACTCCATTGGGTAGGTCACCCTCGCTGCGCGGCCGCTGCCGCTGCTGCAGGTCTGGGCGCACCATCGCGAGAGCCCCTAGCACCATTGCCAGTGCCCAGGGGAGGGAAGTCGCCCATGTTGGCCAGCGTGGCTTCCCTGGCGCTCGCGATCTTGGCGGCGATGTCGCTCTCTGAGGCTGCGAAGCTGGGGCCGTCCTCCGCTGCAGCAGGTGCCTGGTCTTCGTCAGGGCCTTCGGCTTCGGCTGCGCCTGGGCCAGGGACGGCGCCGTCCTGGCCACGCTGCCGCTTCGCTGGGGCTGCGCGGATCTCTTTGACGCTCTTGAGCGCCTCCTGCATCGTCTTCTGGAGGTCTGCCACCTGCTTGCAGTGCTCCTCCACCTGCGTCTGGATGGCCTGGAGCTGCGTCTTCTGGGTGTCGTCGAACTCGTCGCTGGCTGCGAAGTCGAACTCGCCCAACGCCAGGTAGATCTTCTTGCCGTCTGCGGTGTAGCCGTCCTGCGTCTTGGCCGCGCCCGTGGAGTCCGCGAGGGCCTTGACAGCAATGTTGTGGGCCCGTTTTGCGGAGAGGGCCTCCTCCGCCGTCTGGCGCAGCCACAGCTTCGCCTCCTGGAGAGCCGATTCCAGCTTGACGACGTCCGCCGAGGCCTTCTGGAACGCCATCTCCTTCTTCTCCAAAGTCTGGTTGCTGCGGTACACCTCCTGGTTTGGCGACACAGGTTTCGCCTTGCTCGCCTTGAAGGAAGTGCCAGCCTGGCGGAACACGTCGGCGTGCGCCGCGAGGGCGGGGACGTTCGAGAGGATGGCGAGCATCTGCGAGACGTCAGGCTCCTTGGACCACGGGTAAGGGCCTTTGCCTCCTCCGGTGTTGTTCCAAGTCGGCGTAGCCTCGCCCTGGCCGCCCTTGATGCCCTGCATGCCTTTCTTTCCTTTACCTTTGCCTTTCGCCGCCGCAACGTCGGGCTGGAATAGCGTGACCTTCGCACCACACTTGCCGCACATCCCGCCGTTGTGCAGCAGGCGAAAGTTGTAGGTCCAGTTGCCGCAAGTACACCAGGAGAATGGGCGCGGCGCCATGACTGCGTGACAAGTCGCTTCTGGGGAGCTCTAATCCCAACTGCGCTGGCAGCTGGGCGGTACGATTCTCCCGAAATCTCCGAGTACTCAAGGGTGCTGCTCTGGCAGCTCAGATTTTGGCACGGAGGCGCGGAGCCCCCAAATGCAGGCATCTTGAGCCAAAATGGCTACGGATGAGGACGGAGAGGAGGAGAAGGAGGAAGAGGAGGAGGAGGAAAAGAAGGAGGAGGAGGAGGTCCAATCTAAGGCTCTCCTCTGCAGTGCCAGGCTCTCGACTGGCGCCACGCGGCCGCAACGGCTCCGCGGCGAGCGCTCAGCGCGGCAGTCTGGTCGGGCACAGGGTCCGCCTCTGCGTGCCCGCGGCCGCGGGCGCAGCGGCCCTAGCAGGCGCAGAGTCCTCGGGCAGCATGCGCTGCCTACGCGTGTCCGGTGTGGGCGGCCACATGCAAGCGCAAGGACCCACTCCTGCTCTTGGCGATGGGCCCGGCTGGGCGAGTCCATCAGTGCCCAGATCACCGCACCCTTTGCCGGCGGCCTGGCGAGGGGGCATGGGTCCCTGCATTGCTGGCGGCGAACAAGAAGCCTAAGGCTAGACCACGAGCTGCAACGATGCGTGCTCAGAAAGCCCATTGCCCGATCAGGTTGCCAAACGCCTGGGCACGCTGCCCATGCCAACGCGCGATCGCACGGCTCTCTTGGCGACCACGGGCATCATCCCCTGCACGGGGAGAAGAACCGCCGCCGCCTATTTTCAGGGCTGCTCGCGCGATGCCTCCGATGCCAGGCCTCGGGGACGCCTGCCAGCTGCTCGAGTGCACCCGCACGCATGGAATTGAGAACGAGTGCGCTGGAGCTGCTCCAGTGATCCGCCAGCCCAGCGGGCCAGAGGCGCGCTAGAATCTCCCGTACGGGGTTTTCACCAGTTGACCGTTCTGCTCCGCGCGCGCGCGCGTGGCTGCCCCTGGGAGCCAGCCGAGTGGAACCGTCGAGCTGGTATCGGCGGCACGTCGCCGCTAGACCGGCGATCTAGGCACCCGAAGAAGCGAGACCGCGAAAGTCCCCGGGCGGGGTGGGCTGTCGGGCCCCTGTCGGCAATATCGGTGGGCGTTTTTGGAGGTCGAGGCATCCCGCCCTGAGCCTATGCCCCCCTTGGCGTTGCCCCGGAGTTGCCCCAAGGCCGCCACTGGTTCGAACTTCTCTCCCCCCCCCCCCCCGAAAACCAGAGAAAGGTCACCACCGGTTCGAACCCCCCCACCCCCCTCCAGAAAACCGGGGAGGGCCGCCACAGGACGGCTCCAAGCGGCAACGGAGAGCTCCCCGAGCCCGAGACGGTCCAAGACAGCCCCTGACACGGCCCCCCCTCCCAAGAGGCCTAAACCCTTCAGAACCTACGACGCTCACTGCTGTTGACAGTCTCGCCGCCTCGCTTCCAATTGGCCTCTGAGGCCTTCAGGTGGCTCAGAGATCGCTCAGGATGGCTCCAAGAGGGCTCCGAAGACTCCAAGAGCACCCAAGGAACGCTTCAAGGCCTCCCCATGAGCAGCCCAGGAGCGGGGATCAACGGGCGGCAGGCCCCAAGATGGGCCCCGAGATAGCCGGAAGGCGGCCCAAAACAGCGCCCGAGAGGCACACCAAGCGGCCCCAAATGCTTCAAAACCTACGGCCATCGACACTGTGGGCTGTCACGCCGCGTGTATTGCCACTCGCTTCCCGACTGGTTTCATCACATCTCATCCCCTGCCCCGTGGCATTCCCTTTGGTTGTTGCGACCACCCCCGATTAAGCAGCCCACCGGTCCTCCTCCGCCCTTCTCCGCCTCCGCCTCCTCCTACCTCCTCCTCCTCCTCCTCCTCCGCCTCCTCCTCCTCCTCCTCCTCCGCCTCCTCCTCCTCCTCCTCCTCCTCCTGGGGGGGGGGGCGCAAAGGGGGGTAAGGGGGAGGGAGGAGGCGACCACTGGCAGCGCGGCTTAATCTGCGATTGCGCGACTTAAATGGAAGGCCTCGCCCTGATGGCCGGTCGATGATTTACCGAGCGCAACGCCCCAAAGCCACGGGCGTTAAGCACGAGCCAAAGTGGCTACAGCCTCACTCCTCCCCCTCCACTGGTGGATGCCCATGTAACACCACTGATAGCCCACAATTGAAGCAGAGTGTGTCCACTCGAATGGAAGGGTTCGGTTCTGGCGACCATGGTCAAGTTCCGCTCCGTGCCCTCCGCACCCCCCAACCCCCACTCCTCCCCCTCTTGAGTCAAGAGGGCCGCAGAACGGCCAAACCATCTCCGAGAGAGCAGCCCGGGAAGGCCCCCGGAGGGCGCGGAAGCGCCCCGGGAGCGCCCCGGGAGCGCTCCCCGCGGGCCCCTCCAAGGCCTGCAGGCCACGGAGGAGGCAAGAGTCTGACGCGATCGACCGTTATGCCGCAGACCGGAGCCTCGGACGCACAAAGGAATAAACACAGATGACCGGATGCCCCAGATTTTTTCCTATATGTTCTGGGTCTGTGTCTTCCCCCCCGCTCCCCATACATTTTCCCATATATCCTCTGGGGCATCGACGAGGAACTGTGTCCGTGTGTTTGATTTCTCCCCTCCTGGCCGGAGAGGCCGGCAGGCGGCGCGGGCGGCCTGCGCGGCGCCGAGAGGCCGAGGCCGAGGAGGCAGCGGCGGGGGGGGGGGGCGCCGCGGGGGCCCTCGGGAGCCGGCCCCGCCCCAGGACCCCCCGCCCGGCCCCTGCTGCCAGAACGCCAGGCTTGTGTCTGGCCTGTCCCCCTCTACAGGGGGACTTTCGACGAGAAAGAAGACATACCCCCAAAACAATCCAAAAATGATCCCAAAACAGCCTGGGGGCTATTTCTGTAATATTGTTTGACCTTTTTGGGATATTTTTTTAAGTATCTTTATTTGTCGTCGAAAATCCCCCTGTAGGGGGACACGCCCGACATAACGCTAGGCGAGGCCGTGGAGGAGGTGGCCAAGCTCGACGCCGCGGAGGACGAGACGGCGGTGGCGGGCAGAGGAGATTGAAGGGGCCCTGGGACACACAAATAGATACACACAAATAAAAATATCCCCTATATTTTCGCATATTTTCTGGGTTCTTGTCTTCCCCCCCACTCCCCATATTTCCCCATATTTTCCTGGGGATCGTCGATTAATTGTTTCTGTGTTTTTTTTATCCACTCTTGAAAGATGCAGAGCCGCAACGAACGTCGTAGCAAGGCGCGCGGAGCGGGCGGCAGCCGCCGCCAGGACACCAAACAAGCCAGCACTTGGGCTCGAGGCGTTCCGCGAGGCGCCCGGCGAGAGCCTCAGGAGGAAGCTCGGCAAGCGACTGCAGGATCTCTGCGGCAAGCCGCCCGAGGAGCTCATGAGCCCGAGTGGGCCTCGCGAGTGCGCGCGCGAAGGCCGAGGCTCTGCTGGACGAGGTGCAGCCAGAGAGGCGCCGAGGTGCGTGCAGCCAGAGAGGCGCGACCCCCTGGCCGACGCCGTGCTCGAGAGAACGTATGCGTGAGGGCGGGCCTCCCGGACTTCGAGGAGTGGCCGGGACCACGGCGTGGAGCGGATTCGCACCCAGGTCTTCACGCCCTGACCCGGGGGTGGCTGTGCCGCCCGTTGGCCTCGGATCTTGGGCGGGGGGGCGGCGCCTGGGGTGGCTGAGCGAAGCGGGCGCCTGCCCGTCCACCGCCCAAACCGACCCCCACTCCCCTCCCCCCCCTCCCTCCTCCACAATTACTCAATATGAATACTACTCTCCCTCTTCCCCTAATGACGGCTTGAAAGTGTTAGCCCCCCCCCCCCCCGCGTACTGTTTTTTTACACCGGATTCCCCGGAGTTGGGTTTCGCCTGCATTTTTTCCAAAATGCTGCTCTCGCTGAGGCGCCGGCCTCATTTTCGGGCCCCGCTCGTTCCGAATCGTGCTCCCGCTGCAGCGCTGGCCTCATTTCCGTGCTTCCGCTCGTTCCGAATCGTGCTCCCGCTGCAGCGCTGGCCTCATTTCCGCGCTTCCGCTCGTTCCGACTCGTGCTCCCGCTGCAGCGCTGGCGTCATTTCCCGTGCCATGCCACAGCATCCGAATCGTGCTCCCGCTGCAGCGCTGGCCTCATTTCCGCGCTTCCGCTCGTTCCGACTCGTGCTCCCGCTGCAGCGCTGGCGTCATTTCCCGTGCCATGCCACGGCATCCAATGCAATGTTAGATTGATACTACGCTTTGCGGTGCTCTTCTACGCCATGCCATGCCGTGCT
>CAUYUJ010019304.1:786734-794701 GCA_963575745.1 Prorocentrum cordatum | reverse complement strand
GAGGGGGAGGGGGTCCTCCTCCTCCTCCTCCTCCTCCTCCTCCTCCTCCTCCTCCTTTTCCACCTCCACCTCCTCCGCCTCCTCCTCCTCCTCGTCCTCCTCCTCCTTCCCCCCTCCAACTTGTGGTGGTGGTGGTGGTGGTGGAAGACAGGCCCATCAACGGCGCCCCCTGCAGTTGTTGACCACCGTGGGGATGAAGTTTAGGATGATGTCCTCTGGTACGTTGGCTGCTCGTAGTGTTCATGCCATCTCCTCCATGGTGGCGCGCCACACCAGAGGCGCAGCTTTCGCAGCCCCCGCATATGTGTTTCACGCGAGTCATTGCGTAGTGCTCGTATGGGGAGCAATGACTTCGGAGCGAGTCCAATATGTGGGCGTTGGTATGCCTGCAGCTGCGTCGGCAGCCCGTGGTGCTGCTCGACGAGGCCCCGCGCCCGATGCTGGACTGGCTCGGATCCTTGGTCGAACGACGCAGAGCCGCCCGAGCCCGAGCCCTGAGCTCAGATCCCCGGTCGAGCGGCACGGCCACCCGAAGCGGCGCCCCGAGCTCCAGCGCGGGATGACGAGCTGGCTCCTGGCCCCTCCCGCGGGCGCGGGCGGCAGGAGCAGCCTCGTCCTGCGGCTCCGTGGGCTGCGCCGCGGGGTGGCTGAGCTTGCCGGTCGCTGGAGCGAGGTGGTCTCGCAGGTCGCGCTGGCGTTCGCGGGCGCTGACCCGCGCGCGGGCGCGGCGCGCGGTCGGGCGCGGGGATCCGCGAACCTGCATCTGCCGAACTACTCGTGAATGCGCTCGTACTGCTGAGGCTCATCCACACTCCAACTCATTCGCATTCAGAGCCAGGACTAAGTCTGGCTCACACTCATCGGAGTGAGTCTGAGTACAGACTGACTCACACTCCTGGCTCGGTCAGACGACTCCGGGTGATCGCATTCATTTCCTCTTGGCAGCCGGGGCGCCCACAGTGGATTGGCGCGCTGCGAGGGTAGCGGCGCGCCGCTGGGTCCCTGGAGTGCATGGGCGAGTCCGCCAGCATGTTGCACTTGCGCGCCTTGCATGTGTAGCGTGCGCGCTCGGCTGTGACTTCGCGTGTGATCTCTCCGTCAGCGGCGCTGGTAGCCACAGCTGGGAAGGCTGCCGATCGGACGCCGCTCGCGCGAACGCAGCGCGCGAGATGCGGACGCCGCAGACCTGGCGTGAGTCCACGATGCCTTGACGAGTCGCACGGCCATCTTCCATGGCCAAATCTGGGTGTCGAAGCTGTCGCGGCCCTCGACGCGGGCGCGCGCGTTCTTGCCGGGGCAGCGGAGGTCAGAGAATTGCTCGAGGATTTCCGGGGCGTTGGAGACCAACCCCCGGTTTTCTTCAAGAGGCCTCCGCGGCGATCCCGCGCGGCGATCGCGAAGCCGCAGCTGGCACTGGTCAAAGATGACCTCGTCCACGCTCGGTGCTGCCAGCACCTTTGGCCAGGGCGGCTCAACATGCAGCCACGATGGTTCGGGCTGCCCGTTGGCGGAGTAGCCGACCAGATCTGCAACTGGACTATGTAGCCGCAGAATCGGCCGTGTGGGGGGCCGCGTCCTCGTAGGAGCGCAGTCACGCGCTGTGGTTGCGTTTGCAATTAAGCGTAGCCCAAAAACCTGGAGGGCGGGAGCCATGGTGGCCATTGGCGGCCGATTTTGTCTGATGTGTCGCTCCACGGCTTTCTGCTGGCTCGCGTCGTTGAGGTCGCAGCCAGTCATCAAGGCGAAGTTGGCGCTCACTTCGCGGTGGCGGCGGACAGCGAGCGGTCCGCACCTCCCCACCACATTTCTCCATCTCCATGATGTCAGTGCCGTGGTCGATGGAGGTGAGGTAGGTGAGGAGGTGGTGGATATCGTCGAACTTGGCTGGCTGCGCCGCTTGGGCACTCGCCGCGTGGCGATCTGACGAGTTCGGGAATTCGAGGGTGCACGGACTGTTTGGGAATTCGAGGGGGTTCAGCTTGTTAGGGAAGTCAAGCGGGCGCGGCAGGTTCGGAAATTTGACCCGTCTCGCCAACGGCTTGAACATCAAAAAGATGCGGGGCCAGACGTGTGAGGTCGGTGCCGCAGTCGTCGTAGTTGTCCTCTACGACCTACTTACGTGCGTTGGGCACGCGGCCCTCTTTGATTTTCGCTTTCTGGCACGTGCGTTCTGCTGCGGGGTAAATATTAGTGACGCAGTCGCCAGATACCTCCCGCGGCTGTTTGTAAACTTTACCTGGGCGTCGTGCTCGCGGCGCTTGCGGCTGCCAGTTGGACGGGAAAGGGTGTTCGAATTCGGCGAGCAAGCTGCCGTCGTTCTCTGATGGATGCAGACCTTCCCAGACACGTCTCCGGTCGTGCAACTGGATTTGCTGATCAATAGGTCAGTCGTAAGTCGCAAGAGCTTGCGGCGCATCAGGGCCGCGTACTCGTCGGCCGATGATCGCCCAGTCGCTGATGTGCTCCTCAAGCTCGATGTTGCATCGACACAGCTGCTTGCGGATGGGCGCCACGGTAAGCACCGCGAAGACGGCGCTGCTGTGTTCGGCCTCTGGGACCAAAGGATTGCGGCAAGCCCGATGCTGGCTCAGGTGTAGCACTTGGCTTTCGATCATCTGTCGTATTGCGTGTCGTTTCCACTGTTGACCATGCCGGCCAAAGATCACTCGCCCGGTGCCGGCATCCTTGACACTGGCGCACCAGTGGGGGAAGGAGTCGAGGATGGCGTGGGCCTCGCGCCTACCCGCGTTGCACGCGCGCCACGGCGCGCAGTATCTGGCGCCGGGGAACGCTCCGTCGGACAGCGCCTCGATGGCACCCTCGATGTCGGATGCGTGGGCGACGTCGAAGCCGCAATCTTGCGGCGCAAGTGTCATTGCCCTTCCCCGTTCTAGGACCCAGGCGGGACGTCCTGGGGCTGCTGCCCATTCCTGCCGGGGCAGGTCGGCGGGGCCAGGTCGCGGGTCGGCCCGGCCGCGTCCCGGCGAGGCAGCTCCTCGGAGCCTTCGGCGACGTAGTCGCCGAGAGACTCCGCGGACGGGCTGCCTCGCTCTCTCGCGGTGAAGTCTCGGCCGAGGAACTTCGCGCCGGCGCCTTCGAAGCCCCCGGGTCCAAGAAATGTCGAGAGAAGGTCGGGAACGACAAC
The DNA here is from genome assembly GCA_963575745.1 of Prorocentrum cordatum. Lineage (NCBI taxonomy): Eukaryota > Dinophyceae > Prorocentrales > Prorocentraceae > Prorocentrum > Prorocentrum cordatum. The sequence continues at coordinate 791,556 of CAUYUJ010019304.1, read as the reverse complement.
GGTCTCGGCATTGCTGGCGATGCGCTCCAGGGTGAGTGGGGCGATGGGCCCCCCTTGCTTGAACAAGTGCGCCCGCGGGCCTGCGATGGACATGATCACCTTGATTTTGCCGCGGAAGTCGGGGCCCCCCGCGCCGCCTGCGACGTCGATCCTTTTGAGGGCGAGTCCCGGGCGGGGGGCGATGCGCAAACAGGCGCCTGGCGGCGCTAGGGCCGCTATGCCCGCTGACGCCAGTTCACGACCGCAGGTCGGATGCGGACGTCCGCGCGCCCAAAGGTCGCCGCCCGCGGCCCCGGGCGCGCCCCGCGAGGGTGCCCGTGCGACGGGGCTGAAGATTGGACCTTCAGCTTCTGGAACTCGCGGCCGTCGGTGGCGTCGGAACCCCAACCGTCGTTGCCGACCGCCAGCGGCGTGAGATGCTTGGGCGGCAGGCACCCGGAGTGCGACAGGAGCTCGACGCAGTCGTCGACAAGGATGCACAAGTGGCCATGGACGCCGACGCGAGGTCAAAGTGGATGGCGCCGGGGCCGCGTGTGATCTCGTAGCCGCCTGGCCCGGGAAACGCGAGGCGCTCGCGGTCGACGTCAGTCTCCGCCACCCCGTTGTTGGACTGCGTGGAATGCAGACCTTGGGGGGTCAGCACCTGCGCCCTCCACGGCCATAGCGCGCGCGTGCTGACTGCTCGCTCCGCCGTGGGAAGTCGCTGCGATGGGGCAGTGAACCTCGCAGTTCGCTACCTGTGACCCGTTGCCGACACCTGCTGCGTAGAGTGGAGACGACATCTTCTATTCGGAGAGTTGCAGTTTGGCTCCTTGGGCCTAGCGTGCCATATTCATTGCGAAACGCAGTCCTCGGAGGTTGGTCCAGGCGCCGGGTTTTAGACTACGACGACCAACTGGTCATCTTGCAGGTCGGCGCTCGCCACGCAGCGCGGCGAGTCTCTTGGCGGGTTCGAGCCTGTGCCCGACGAGGTCTGCCACCGCGGGGGCGTCGGCCCGTAGGGCGCGCGCGTGTCCAGCTGGGCGTCGCGAGGCACCGCCGCGTCCGCTGCGGACGGGAACCTGGATGCTCCGCCAGGCGACCGCACGAGGTCTGGCCGAAGCGGCTCGGCGCCCCGGGGACAGGGACTGGCCGGGGAGACTACGCATGGCCCTGCTTCTGCGTGATCTCCACTGGCGCGCCCCTGCCTGACGTTGCGCTGGCCGGCAACGCAAATGCTGGAACCGCGAGCACCCTGCGTCGCGCGGGGCGGGTGGCACAAGCACCGGACACGCCGCTGCGCGATCCGCGCCAATGAAACGAAACTCGGCGATAACGTCGGCTTGTCCACGGCGCGCCAGACAGTCCACCAAACGGCTATCTGCACAATGCAAGAATTGTAAGTCAGCAGGCGCGCCGCCCGCTCGCCGTGCTGGGGGCTCGGGGGCCTCGAGGCAGATGGGGCGCTCCCTTATCGTCGCCGCTGAACGTCGTTACTGAGGGAGGCGGATCAGTCGGCGCAGCGTCCGGCACAGGAGGAGGATTAAGAGGTGTCTTCGCCCAACTCTGTGCGGCCTGGCGTCGTTGCTCATCTTGCTGCCGCGCGAGCTCAAGCGCCAGCTGTGTATTGTGGAGATCGGCGAGGTGCCGTCGTTGCGCGCGGTCGAGGGTGTTTCGCGCGCCGTGCTCGGATCGGCCGCCGCCAGACATCCAGGCGCCGCCGCCGGCCATTCACGTGGCCACTCCAGGACGGCTGGCTCGCGTCGACGGGGCTGTTCTGATTGAACAAGGGCCAAGTCCTGGGGGGCTCCGGCGCTGGTGGCAACGCAGCTGCTGGCGCGGACTGCAGTGGCCACATGGAGCTCGACTCATCTGGGGCGCTGATGCAAGGCTGAGACTAAAGGCATGCAATCCCATCTCGGCACTGCACGTCGGCAGACTGGGTTGGGGGCGCCGCGACGCGTGCGTTGAGGTCGCCTCTCCAGTCGCGCCCCTGGGTCTGCCGCAGTGGGAATGCGCCGCCCGCTTGTGTCCACCACAGTGGTTTTGTCGGTGGTGGTGGTGCCGAGGCCGCTGGAGCTGCTGGTGCTGTCGGCGATCCTGAAGCTGGCGCAGCCAGCGGCGCCCCCCCCCGCTGCTGCCGGACGGCCAGGTGACGAACCATCGGCGCCGCAGAGGCTCGCGCGCGGCCCGCGAGGTCGGCCATCTCCCGTCGCAGTCGTCGCATATCGGCGTCGCGCGGCGTGGGCGAGGGCATGGGCTGCCACGGGCCGTCTGGCGAAGAGCTCAGAGTAGCCGCTGGCGCCGACGGCTGTGGCGCGAGCGCCGCTGGAGCGGGCTGTCCGCCGTTCCGGGAGTCAGCGCTCTGCAGTGGATCGCCTTCCCGGCTTCCCCGGCCACGGGCCGAGGAGTCACGGAGGTGTCCCGGGTCAACTAGACTGCGCGCGTTCTTTGCACGGGCCGCCGCTCGGTCGGCCCCGGCGGCCCACGCTGCTCCAGAAGAGCAAGTGGTGAGGATGCTGGTGCCGATGGTGGCGCGGGGGCGGAGGCGTCGAGGAAGAGGGCGTTCCCTCGCCGGCGGCGCCTGGAGCAGTCGCGCACGAGGCGCTCCTCGGAGTCGCCCTCGTGGCAACTGAGACGCACCCCGTCTGGGCCCATGGGTTTCTGGCCGCCCGAATCCATGCCCGAAGTCCCGAACGCCCCTGCCCCCGCGCCCTTGCCCTTCCCGAAGCCCGCGAATGTCTCCTGGAAGCTTGGAAGTCGTTCTCGGACGGCGGCCAGAAAAGCGCGGTAGTTTCTACCTTTGCCCTTGCCCTTTCCGTTCGGTGGCCCTCCGGGCGCGGCGCGCGGGCCCTCGGTCGTTAAAACTGCGCCAGCGTGTTCTGGCGCGCTCGTGAGCTCATGGGAGGTGCGCGCCACGTCGCGCCGCGGGAATGTCGCGCAGCTCGGGGCCGTCGGCGGCTATCTCCTCGCCGAATTAGCTGGGGGCGTCGGCGTCGGTGCCTGAGTCGGTCTCTGCCGCGGGGCATGCCCCCTGTGCCAGCGGTGCCGCGCTGGAGGGGCAGCCCCCAGACGCGGCTTCGGCTGGCGCAGGGGGGTCGGCGCTGATCCACGCGCGGCAGGACCCGCACCGCCCCGGCTCGGCCCCTGCGCGGGCACGCCCGCGAGGAACGCGCGCCGCTGGGCAGCGCGGACCGCCGAGGCAAGGTTGCCCGGCGATCACGTGCCCAAGGCGTCTCGGCTGGCCCGCCACGCAGGCGAGTTTTTGAAAGTCGCGCTCCACGCTCGCCAGCTCATCGGCGAGCGTTGGAAGGGAGCTCGCAGCATTCAGGTTATCTTGGGTGAGGAGCCGTCACTGGCAACGCACGCTGGACAGGACCTGCACGGAACGTCTTACGACTGCCGCGTCGATGTTTTCGAGGATAATGGCAGTGCCACCGAAGATGAATCGCCATCCAGTGGCAACCTTGCGTGAAATCGAGGGGGCAGAAGATCTGACCCAGGAGCTCCGACAGCCCGCTCGAGATCTCCGCTGCCGTCGAGCACGCCGCGGCCGACCTAGGCCGCAGGCCACTCGAGTGGCCCCGGCACCTCGAGGCGCAGCGCCAGCGTCAGAGCACCCACGCGCAGCGCCACCACTACGTGCGCGGGCCCTTCTTGGACGACTACGCCGCGCTAGTTTAGGCACGTGGACTTGCATATTGATCCAGGGGCGCGCGAAGCAGCACTCCAGCTCTTTAACGCCGTTCCTCGGACAGCCGCGTTTAACATTGATGCCGCATGCGAAGCCGCGGTCGTCGAGCGCGACGCCGAACGTCTGTCCAACGAGGAAGTGTCGAGTTTGCCGAATGAGGTCGCAGCGGCCATCCTCGAGGAGCTCGCCATCTGGGTCAAGTCTAAATATATCGAGAAGCCACCGCTCGAACGCGCCCGAAACGCAACGGGTTCCAGACGCGTCTTCAAGTGGAGGCGGCGGCAGGGATCAGACGACAGGACAGTCGGGATCATTCGACGCCGCGCGGTGCTAGGGGGCTTCCGCGACGCCGGCGCCGGGGCCCTGGAGACATTCGCTGGGGCGGCGACGCGGGCGCCTCAGCGCCCGCTATCCCGAGGGGCGGCGCGTCGCCCAGACAGACCGCGCGTCGCCGTTGACGTAGAGAAGGCATTCCTGCAAGGCGAGACCTGCGCGGAGATGCAGGGGCAAGGCGAAACACCTCGAGGCGAACTTCACCCTGCCACCCTGCGGCGCAGCCATCCTCAGGCAGGTGCCCGGCCACGGGGGCGTCGACGACCGGACCGAGCGCTTGCGCTGCATCGTTCCGGGCACGGGCTGCGAGGAAGCGCCGGGGGCCTCCCCCGCAAAGCTCGCCCGGGTCACGCGCTCACCTGAGTGCGACGCCAGACCTACCAGGCGGGGCCCCGAGCTTGAGGTCGAGCACGTGACGACCGGCAGCTGCGCTGCAATCGTCTCGAAGTTATAGTGCCCACGTTGCCCAGGCAAGTTGGCGATCCGAAGATCGCCGGGCACAGGAGCACGTCGACTGGCTTCTCGGCCACATCGGAAGCGTCTTCGAAAAAATGAGGCGGGTTGCCGACGACTTCACCAACTGTGGAGCGCGCCGGAACAGCAGCCCCGACGGCGCCGTGGCGCGCGACCTGGACGAGTACACCGACGCTCTGATACCGATCAGACACGTCGACCTGGTGAAGGCCAAGGCTGACGAGCCGGCTGGAGGTCTGCTTCCCGACCTCGTTGTCTCCCTCTTCGGACCTGGAGCAGCGGCATGCGCCCTGCTCGCCCAGCACTGCGTCGCAGTGCGCATCGTCGCCCTGCAGAGCTGCA
>CAUYUJ010019304.1:764234-781734 GCA_963575745.1 Prorocentrum cordatum | reverse complement strand
TCGTCTTCCGCAGGCTCCATCGACTTCATGGCGCCCGGCTGCCGCCCTCCCCCCCCACCCCCCCGCAATTGCACGTCTCCGGCTTGGGCGGGTCGCGCGGTCGCGCGGGGCCCTTTTCTCACCGAGCGCGCTCCACTACTCGCTGAGTGCCTACTCACAGACGACAGAAAGAGCATGCCTTCGTCTACAGAATGGATCGCAAATTCAACGCGGCGGATCCAGGCCATTTGCGAGTAGTTAATTTGCGAGTAGTGGGATGCGCTTGTCCACCCTCCCTGGGAGGCGATTGGCGTGACTTTCGCGTTAATTCGCACCGCGCTCTGTCGTTGTAGAAAAGTTCCCAGCGGCTGCGCGGAGGGAAGGCGGCTCCTTTTTGTCCAAAATGAGGGCTTCAAGTGAGGCGTCCTAAGGTTTACAGTGGGAACCCATGCCAAGAAACACTCTGCTTGCCTCCAGGGTGCCCTGAGTTTCTTGGGCGTCGATGGTTTCGCGATGGACAGCGTGACGCTCCCACGTCAAAAATAAATGTCAATGGACGTCCTGGGGTCTCAGGGTTGGGTTTCTTCTGGAAGGCCTCTTGTGGTCGAGGTCCTACTGCATGATGTGGAGCAGAACGCTGCGCAGTACGGTCGGACCGAGGACCCTCATGTTCTTCGTGCATGTTGGATGTCCTTGTGCAACCTGGTGTGGGGTACCCTCGAATGTTTTTTTCGGCTTGGCTGGCGGAGGTTCTCAGTGTTCGTGAAGCGTGTTTTTCCGTCCTGGGTCTGGCTGTACTTACTACATTTGTGGATTGCGGCTCCTCTCCAAAGCGGGGCTCTCGTCGGACACTGTTTCGAAGTGTGTGGCAGTACCTCCTGCCACGTTTCAGAGCTAGAAGGAGGGAGGTCAGCTTTTTCCAAACGGACCATCTGCCTGACTGGGTGGGCTGCTCGTCTTTCACGTGTAGGGATCCCGACTGAGCTCGGTTTATGGCAATAGCATGTGTTCGGATAGCCTTTTTGTGGGCCGTGCTCGGGTAATCACTTCGTGTTCGGTGAAATTCGTGCTCGGTACTGCTGGGTGGTGCCGTAGTGAGCAAGAAGAACATGTGTACGGGCCCCATGAGGAGGAAACTTGGGACGGAAGGTCGCGTGCTTCAGCAGCGTTGATGCACCCTGGGCTTCCTTCGGTCTTCTTCACCCTCCTCCTCCTCGTCCTCCTCCTCCTCCTCCCTCCTCCTCCTCTGTCTTCCCCGTCGTTGCCGCTTGCTAGTGGCCCGCCTAATTTTCGACAGGACGTCTTCCTGACGCGCAAGGTGTGTCGCACACCTCCGAGGTCTCGGTCTCACGATGTGGTCTGTTCGATGCAGTTCGACTCCGTCGCGACATCGCCGCGCCGCCGCCGCCGCCGCGCCGCCGCCGACCCCTCTTTCTCCTCCTTCCCCAAGTGCTCCTCCTCCTCCTCCTCCCCCTCCTCCCCTCCTCCTCCTCCTCCTCCTCCTCCTCCTCCTCCTCCTCCTCCTCCTCCTCCTCCTCCTCCTCCTCCTCCTCCCCCTCATCCCTTCCCCTTCTTCTCTTGATTTCTGCTCCTCCTCCGCCTCCTCACCTTCCCTCCCGCGCTGGAAAAGGAGAGGACCGAGGCGGGCCAGCAAACAGCAGCACGGGGGAGAGGCGGTCGTTGCGTCCCTCTGCCAGCCTGTGGACAGCGCTGGTGGACAAACCCAGGTCTGCACGAACGAGATGGGCACGGAAAGAATGGGTAAAATGCTCAACAACGGTTCCTGTTCATTTTGAACAGGACTCGCTGTCCGCGCCGCCGCGGCCTGTGTCCATTCGAGACAGAAGGCCGCCTGCCCAACAGCGGCCGCTGTTGGTTTGGGACAACATTTGTTGTTGGGTATTGTACCCATTTTTTCCGTACCCATTTCGGGCGTCCAAACCAGGGGATCGAGATAGGTAAGGAACAAATTGCCACGAAGACCAGCAGCAGCTCCTGTGCATTCTGAACAGGATTCGCTGTCGGCGTGGCCGCGGACGTTGTCCATCGGGGACAGAAGGCCGCCTGCGCAACGGCAGCCGCTGCCAGCTTTGAGCAAGAGGTGGTATTGGACAGCGCCGAGGAGGTAGAGGAGCAGGCGGAGGAGGAGGCGGAGGAGGAGGTGGAGGAGGAGGTGGAGTAGGCGGAGGAGGAGGAGGTGGATCGAAGGAGGAGGAGGAGGTGGATCGAAGGAGGAGGAGGAGGAGGAGGAGGAGGAGGAGGAGGAGGAAGAGGAGTAGACGGAGGAGGAGGTGGATCGAAGGAGGAGGAGGAGGAGGAGGAGGAGGAGGTGGATCGAAGGAGTAGGAGGAGGAGCAGGCGCAGGAGGAGGTGGATCGAAGAACACCACCAGACGGCACGAACGTCATCCTGTGGAGCTCCGTGCGGGCTCCTTGGATCGGCGCGGAGCCCCCCCTCCTGGGCGCGCGGGGCGCGCCTCTGGGGCGGCCGGGCCCCGGGGCAGGTCCGCGGGAGCCCTGCGGAGCTCCGGCAGTCTGTGCGCATGCCGTCTCCTGTTCCTCTCTGGACGCCCGAAATGGGTACGGAAAGAATGGGTACGATGCCCAACAGCAGTTCCTGCTCACTCTGAACAGGACTCGCTGTCCGCGCCGCCGCGGCCTGTGGCCATTTGAGACAGAAGGCCGCCTGCCCAACAGCGGCCGCTGTTGGTTTGGGACATCATTTGCTGTTGGGCATTGTACCCGTTCTTTACGTGCCCATTTCGGGCGTCCAAATCTGTGCGCATGCCGTCTCCTGCTCCTCGGGAGGGGAAACATCACACAGACACGAATGGTCGTCGATTCCTAGGAAGATGTGGAAAACTATGGGATGTGGGGGGGGACGGGAGGCGAAAGTCCAGAAGATATGTCAGAGTATGGCGGTTCCGGGGATTCGTGTCTATTAATTCATTTGTGTGTCTTTGGGCCCCTTCTGTTCCTCCATAGGAGGGGGCAGGAGGTGCAGAGAAGTGGGCCGCCCATGGGGCCAGAGGTGCACCCATATTTTTCCCCGTCTCTTTCTGTCCCTCAATGTCCTCCTCCCCTTAATCCTCCTCCTCCGACGCAGCCCTGTGACCAAACGCGCGCACTGAGGTGCCAGCCCGCCTCGGTGGGCCCGCCGACCGCGACATCGTTGCCCACGCGTTCGACGTCAATGCGGGAACCCTGCCGTGCAGCACTCTGCTGCCCAACGCCCCCTATCCTGGACCAGAGTTTCGCGAACGTCGTCGCGGTGTCGATCGGCCTGCGCCCCGACCAGCTCGCCGAGGCGGAGTTCCAGCTGATCGGTTTGCCTGTCCAGCGCGCTGGCCTGCAGTTGGACGTGCCCTCGCGCATCATCCCGCTGGCACGGGTGGCACGGCTCGTTGAGCACTGCTCTGCGTGCAGGGAGCGTTCCCTGGGCCGGCGGCAGCAGCGAAGGGGCCACGGTCGCCCGCGACGTCCAGCAGCACGGCAGCGTCCACGATGCCGTTCTGGACGGCATTTTGGACACGCTGCATGACTGCAGCACTGCAGCCCCCGCCTGGTGCGGCCGCCGTGCCTCGGACCCGGCAGCGAGCGCGAGCGACCCGCGCCGCCGGGAGGCCCCAGAGCAGCTCGAGCACTTGCAGCACTCGGCCGCGGGCGCGCTGCTCGGACCTGCCCGCGGGGGCTGCGGCGCGGGACCATAATTACACGCCTCATCGCGGCGGGCCGACCGCGGGGCGGCGTTCATGGCCGCGCTCTCTGCCTCCGGCGTCGCACTCGCGGAGATGGGGCGGATCGAAGCCGTGCGCGTCCGCGTGGGCATTCCCGCGCCGTGCCCGCCTTGCGCGCAGTGCCTCATCGATAAGACGTCCACACGCATGAGCTGTGTCTCGAGCAGCTTGACGCGCGGCGACGGTGCGACCACGTGCGGGTGCGGGCCATGCTGGACCAGCCGCCACGCCGATCTGGCCGGCGTCCACGCCGGCATCTCCGCGGTGGCGGGCGGGCACGTCCGCCGCGAGCTGGGCTCTCCGCCAGCCGCGCGGAGGCGTGACTCGACGTCTGGGCCAACGGCGTCCTGGAGCTGCCAGTCCGACGAAGGCATCTATACACCACCACCGTGCCAGGCCAGGGCCATCCAGAGCCCCAGGATGGTGTATAGACCCTCTTGCCCTCGGCCAGGAGGGCGTATACACCATCCTGGGGCCCAGGATGGCCCTGGCCTGGCACGGTGGTGGTGTACAGATGCCTTCTGCGAAGCCAGGCTGCTTGGCCGACGTTGCGGTGCGGCACCCAGGGGCCGCGCAGGAGCTGGGGCTGCGCATGCGCACACGGCCGAGAGGCGCGGAGGGCGGCCGCTCGCCGCCGCGGCGTCGCCGCCTGCGGGCTTGCTGGCGGCCCGCTGCGGGGTGCGCGGCGGCCCTCGCGGGAGCGCGGCCCCGCCAGCCGCGCAGCCGCCACACTCGGGAGGGGAAAAAACACACACAGACACAATGAATCGTCGGTTCCCCCGAAAATATAGGAAAATATGGGAAGTGGCTGGAGGGGAAGACAGAAGCCCAGAAAATATGAAAAATATGAGGATTTGTTGCTATCTCTGTGTGTGTTTATTTGTGTGTCCTGGGGCCCCTTCATACACGCGCGGAGCCCGCAGTTTAACAACGTGTGCTCGTTGCATATCACATGTTTCACAACTGTTCAGTTCGAGTTGTAGACTGTAGACTGCATGCTCCTCCTCCTCCTCCTTCTCCTCCTCCTCCTCCTCCTCCTCCTCCTCCATCCTTCTCCCTTACGAATAGAGCCTCCCTGTCGCACCCCGAGGCGTGTCGGTGGGGCGGGCCAGCCGTTTGCTTTTCGATGTCCCTGCCATGTCTGGTCTCCGAGCTGAGATGTCGAAAGAGTTCCACGGTTGGAGGGCGGGCCGTTTTCGACCTCGTCTGAGCGCCGCGTGCACTCGTCTGAGGGCGCGCCGCGTGCACGGATGGAGGGCGGACCGTTTTCAACAGGTGGCTCTCGTCTTAGCGCCGCGCACATTGTTTTTGATATGTGCATTAGCTTCACGCATGGAGGGCGGTACGTTTGCGACATGTGGCTCTCGCCTCGATGCCGCGCGGATTCGTCGTAGGAGTTTGGCGGCAGTTTGAGTGATTATTATGGCTGACGTTTCAGAAATGGTATGTTGGCCTGCCTCGGACTGTCGGCGCAGCAGTTACGTTAGTTCGCGGTGTTGAAGTTCCAGGAAAGGTGTTCTGGCGCACTTCAGGATCACCAGGACGCAACAGTCACGGTGATTCGCGGCGTTGACGTCCCAGGATTGATGTTCTGTCACGGTTCAGGATTTTCAAACGGTTGTTTTCCAGCGGGGCACTGCTTTCAGTCAAAATGAATATTTGTAGGGACCTACGAAGAGGGAATGTGTAGAGAGGGTGTAGTGCAACATCGTTGTGAGTCTTCTCCCTTATCCTCCTCCTCCTCCTCCTCCTCCTCATTCTCCTCCTCTTCCTCCTCCTCTCCCTCCTCCTCCTCCTCCTCCTCCTCCTCCTCCTCCTCCTCCTCCTCCTCCTCCTCCTCCCCCTCCTCCTCCTTCTCCCTCTCCCTGGGCCCTCTCCCTTCTCACATCCGTCCCCTCCTACCTATCCTACCTCCTCCTCCATCCTCCTCCCCCTCCTCCTTCCGCTCTCCGGCCGCCCCCTCGCAGGGGTTTGCTCGCCTGCACGCCTTTTTTGGCCTAATTTCGCTGACGGGCGGGCCGGGGGGCGGTGTGGGGGGGGCGATGATTAGACCTTCGACGAACTACTCCAGTCGTAAATAGAGGGAGGGGGGTCCATTCGGGGGGGGGGCCCTCCAGGCTATCTTCGGAGGGCCTGGGGGGGTCTGGGGACGGTGTTTTGGAGGGTTCTCCCACGGGGGGGGGGGGTCTGAAATGGCTTGTCTTGGAGGGTCCAGACCCCCTCCCTTTTATTACGAAATCTGGAGTAGACCTTCGACGACACTACTTTTTCAGCCAGCGTTGCTGCCTCGACTTCGGTCCTCGGCGGCCTTTCTCGGGCCCCCGGGGCTGTCCGAGACCGATCCGGGGCGCAAAGCTGCTGCCGGGGAGGCGGTGGGGACCTCCCCCCATTTTTTTTTGTTTTTGCTAATGTCTTCTTTTTCTTTTTCTTTTTCCCCTGCGGCTCCGGCGGATCGAACACAACACATCGCAATTTGGCGGACTGCCTTTCTATTGTTTTTGCCTTTCGTGGGGAGAAGCAGGAGGCCGGGGGGAACGGGTGGGGGGGCATCAGCCACAAATCCCTCCTTGCATGTCCTGTTCTCGCGGCCCCACAGGTGGCCGAACAGGGGCCTATGCAACACGTGAGTCTGGACGAGCAGGCGCCTCTCTGACAGATTATGCTGAGCCGTCGTGGCTACAGGTGGCACCTTTTCACATGCATGTGTCGCCCTATCGGACTGGTTGACTTTTCCTTGATGCATCTCTGGTTCCAGACGCTCCCCTGAAGCAGTGCAAACGAACGAATCGGGGGGGGGAGCGAGCGAGGATCGCAGCATCGCAGCCGCATCAGGGCACATCCGCCGGCCGACGAAGAAGCTCCCCAGGCGGAACCCAGAGTGACCGCTCGCCGGATTTCGGCGGCGAACTCCGGACCATACCTTCGCCAATCCACGCGATGGGCGGCGGGGATAGGGTTCGGAATTCGCAGAACACGTGGCGACGTCAGAACCCTGCCCCCGCCTCCCATCGGTTCAGGAGACTCGATTGGTGGGGGGTACGGTTCGGACGTTGCCACCTAGGAGTGACCTTTATGCTTCTGCTGCTGCGACTACTACTAATACTAGTACTACGAAGATGACGACGACGACGACGACGACGACGACGACGACGACGACGACGACGACGACGACGACGACGACGACGACGACGACGACTACTACTACTACTACTATTCCTACTCCTACTCCTACTCCTACTCCTATCCTTATTCCTTATTAGAATATACTCCTACTCCCCCCTCAGGCCGGCAGATAGGGGCCGCATCCGGGTGGTCCCATCCTAACCTGCAAAAAACAATACAAAAGCAACATGTTTCTTATTTTTTCCTCTCGACATGGACGTCCTGTCGTCCACGGCGATAATCCATTGCAAAAAATACCACAAAGAGCACACGCGCGCGTTCATGTCAGAATCCTACCGAACACCGTGTGTTTGCAAGCATTTCAACCTAAAAACATCAAAAACCCAATGCTTTTTTCACAAATATTGTACAAATTTCCCGCCCGGGCTCTCTTGCTGAAATCATAGGAAAACCATAGGAATCTTAAGAATTCTGTCAAATCCAGCGATTTCACGTCATCGCGCGGTGCACTCGCGATGCTCTGTCATGCACCCAGGCCGCGAATCCTGTGCAAAAAATACCACAAAGAGCACACTCGCGCGTTCATGTCAGAATCCTACCGAACACCGTGTGTTTGCAAGCATTTCAACATAAAAACATCAAAAACCCAATGCTTTTTCACAAAAATGCTTTGGGGTGTCCTGTCAGACCGTCGGGCTTCCTCCGGCCACCTCTGGCTTCCTGCGGTGTACCGGGCCATTCTCGACTCGTCTGGCAATGCGTGCGCGGCATTCAACACGCGCTCGCCAGTTCCCGTCGGCAACCGCCATCGCGGCCGCATCAGCTGTACCAAACCGGCTGGCCGGTGTGACTTCGGCCCCCAGTTGTGCCAGCTTTGCTTCTTATGTTGTGGGAGGGCGGGTGGGACTGGGCATGCCATGCTTGACTCGCTCGAGCTGGCTAGCTTGACTCCTACTCCTACTCCTACTCTACTCCTACTCCTACTCCTACTTACTACTCTAACTCCCTACTACTACTAACTATACTAATTACTACTACTACTACCACTACCACTATACTACTACTACTACTACTACTACTACTACTACTACTACTACTACTACTACTACTACTACTACTACTACTACTACTACTACTACTACTACTACTACTACTACTACTACTACTACTACTACTACTACTACTACTACTACTACTACTACTACTACTACTACTACTACTACTACTACTACTACTACTACTGCTACTACTACTACTACTACATTCCGCAGTGCGAACCCCACTTCAGCCACGCACCCAGGGACAGTGGATGACCGTTCAGTCCCCTCACTCCGAGAACGCAGAGGACGAGCAGGAGGAGGAGGAGGAGACCGAGGACGAAGAGGCCGAGGAGGAGGAGGCGCAGCAGGAGGAGGAGGAGGAGGAGGAGGAGGACAATGGGGACAATGCAGAGAGCGTGCAAGTGAATCACGAACACGCCTCGGGACAGAAAGGGAGAAACAAGGGAGCAAACCTCATCCTTGTGCCTCGGGCTCGGGCTCCTGCGGCGGCATCGCAGGCTCCTCGAGCTCCGAGAAGACGAGCGGCTCGAGGGGCACGCCCGTCTTGGGATGCAGGCCCCTGCGAGCCTGCTCGAGCATCCACGCGATGGCTCCGTCCCCCCCACTCCCAGCTCCAGCCGACCCCGTCCCAGCCCTCTTACACGCTCGAGACAGGCCGAATGACAGCCGATTGGGGCGCACAGCGTGCGCCCCACACTTCACACAAATCAAGACACGATCTAAGGCCTGGACCTGGTGTCCTGGCCCGACCTCCTGGGGGTCACACGCTCGGGAGGCCAGAGACTTCAACGACGAAGCCGTCGAGGCTAGCCTCCAGCAGGCACGACAGCGAATCGCTCCCCCAGCGAAGGCCACGAAGTCGTGATCGGTCGGTCGCCGCGGACGACGGGGCCGAAACGCGGCCTTCGGAGGCGCACGGAGGATCGGGGTGGAGAGGCGGGCCACACGCTCGGCCGCCCAGGCCAGACATCGCATCGTGTCCTGGGCCCGAAGCAGAGAAAATTTGTGAGCCTTGACCACGGAGGTGGATCCAAGGAAGTCGGCCGCGGCCACTCTGGCGAAAACATCCGCCCACATGTTGCCGAAAAAATGCTCCAGGGGCTCCTGGGATGCCAGGCACGCATCAAACCCCTCGAGAACAGAGCGATTGGCCTTCGTCCAAACAAAAACGGGCCTGACAGGGTCGCCCCTGTACAAATCGTGGATGCTCCGCCAGATCGACGCGTGAGGCGCTCTGGCAGAAGCATGACGACCCTCCCAAGCCGTTCCCTCGACCTGCAGCTGCAAATGATCGGTCACGTACGTGGCTGGCCTCTGGGCCCTTTGCAGGGCCTTGAGACCAGCCACCCGCTCGGCCCTGGGCACCGACTGGATGGGGCCCCCCAGGCTCCCGAACAAAGCTTTGTACGGCCACAGGTCTCGGGTCAGGGCCACAACGGCCCATCCGCAGCGCCGCTCCTCAGGGAAGTCACTTTCAAGACACGAACCGTCCCCGTACAGCTTCGACGGCCACGGCAGGCCGATCGCCCCCCACTCACGCTCAGCCTGAGCGCGTGCAGGCAGCGGCCTGAAGGCAGGCCTCATGGGCAGCGCGTAGAGCACGTCCAGGGCCGAGAAGTCCTGCACCTGGCCCCCGTCCTGCCACGGGGCTGCCTCCAGGATGTCCTTCCTCCTCTTGGCTACGTCCTCAGGGTACGGCTCCGTCTCCTCGTCCTCTTGCTGCTGATGCAAAACCTTGCAGCCAAAGATCTCGTGCTCGAGGTCGCAGTAGGCCTCCCCGCAGAACTCGCACGAGCCATCGTCGCTGTAGCCAGCCTGCTTGCGGCGCTGCGGCGACCAGAAGCCGTTGGACTGCAGCTTGGCCAGCGCCCCTCTGTGCCCAGGCGCCAAGGAGGCGTGGCCCAGCCGAAGCGCACGAAGCCACACGTGCTGCCGCCTGCCTGCACCATCGGCTGGGGGCGCCTCAGGAAGCTGGTCGAGGATGCGGTGGCTCTGCCAACGGTCCAGGCTGCGATGCAGGAAGAACAGCACCTCACTGGGACAATACTGCAACAGACTGATGTGCAGGCCCTCATCATCAACCAAGATAGTGGAGCTGGCCATGTTCCAGTTGATTCTCCTGAGCGACAACCACATCGCCGACAGCGGGCCCTGTGCACTGGCCCAAGTGACGTGAGTGTCGCGGGCATCCCAGGAGTCACGCAAGCCCATCCAGGCACGCTGCAGGCGGGAGAGCGTCACACGCCCATCCCACACCCACGCCGCGTACTGCCCCACGATGCTGCAGGTAGCGTGGAAGATGGGGTCAAAGTTCCACTTCTGCGCGGCCAGGTACAGCGTCAGGGAGCCCGATCCCTTGTAGCCGCAGAAGACGCCAGCCATGCTCCTCATCTGCTGCAGCTCCCTGTCGCTGATGCCGCTGACCGTGGCTCCGTGCCCCACGGAAGGCAACACACCCGTGGCCCAAAGCCGAGCCGCTCGCTGTCGCCCTGCTCCCTTCTGCAAGGCACGGACGCTGGCCTTCTTGCCGTGCATAGACTTCAGGCGATCCTTCTGCACGGCCCTGGTGGCCGATGACCCAGCTAAATCGTGCCCAAGGTACCGCATGTGCCTCTTGCCAGAGATCTTCAGCAGCCTGGCGTACTTCTGGAAGTGGTAGCTGGTACGCCTGGACGTCGTGAGGTGCCCAGACTTATCCATTTGCAGTACCAGTCCGAGGGGCCTAACAGCCCTGCAGAACGCACGAGTAGCGATGGCCATCTCCCGCACCCCGCGCGGGTCGTTGCCAACCCAACACAGCGCGACGTCATCCACCAAGTCCTTGGGCTGGACCTGAGGAGCGACTGTCATCGTCTGGCGAATACTGCGAGTCAGCAACACCATCAGTAGCGTCGTGGCGTGGGTGCATCCTGCCAGGATGCCCTGACATGCCCTGCGCGCCACCGAGTAAGACGAGTACGAGTACACAGAACGCAATTGTTGGTACATCTGCACAAGCATAAACGCCATTCTCATGGGATATCCATTGGCCCTGCACTCCAACAATATGGCATCATGCCTGACCAGTTCATAGCATTTGAGCATGTCCAGCAACACAATGATGGCGTCGTCATCGCACAGGGTCGCCATCTCCTTGGTGAGAGCCAAATCAAAGGCGGCATCACTCGACGACTTGCCTCCAGTGTGGCCCCAAACCTCTGGGAGCGCATGGGCCTTCTCCCACGCTGCCGAGACAGGCCGCCTCGCCCGTCCCCAGATCCTGACCAGCGTGTTCATCAGCACGATCAGACGCTCCCCACCCCCTGGCTTGGGGAGCCGCACAAGTTTCGAAATGAATCTGCCGTCTGGCCACAATAGCAGGTGCTCACACTGCTCGAAGAGGCGCGCCATGGCCGTCAGCGCCCCGTGAGAGAGGTGCTCCATGGCCCTGGGCGCGATGTTGACCTGCCCGACGCCTGTCTGCCAAGAAAAACAACGAATGGCCTTGAGCACGCCAGCCGCCTCAAGCCTTGGTAGCTGCTCCCAAGCGTCAGCATCAGCAGGTCGGCGAACCGCCTCACCACCATGCCGCACCCAGAAGCTTTCCCACTATTCCAGCTTACGGTCGGCCAGTTCGTACCCACGTTGCAGCCCATTGCCTCCGTCCACGATCTCCTGGAGGGCCTTGGGCTTCAGGAAGCGGTGAGCTCCCTTAGCGCCAGCCACAAAAGCCGCCTGCGCCCACTGTCTCCAGCTCTGCGACGCGGCCTTCTCATGCTTGGCCTCTGCATCGGAGGAGATACTCAGGATGCGGTCGACCTGCTGCTCGAAGTCTGCCTGCGCTAAGACCAGCATGCCACGCGAGAAGAAACCGACGGCCTCGGCGTCCAGGTGCGGCCAGACACCCTTCCTCCGCCAAATTCTCTGGAAGAAATTCTCGCACTCCAGCAGGTGGCGCGCCGCCTTGGAGTGTACGGCGTCCCACGATGGGTCCTCGCCTGCACGACGCAGGGGCTGGTGTCGCTGCGCTCTCGACCGAGGCCAACCACCATCGGAGGAGAGACCAGCCACTCCGACGACCTCCGCGGCAGGGGGTGCACCATCGCCCAGGCCAGGCACTCCATCGTCATGCACCACGCCGATGCTGCCGAGCTCGAAGTCATGCTGCGGGCCAAGCTGGAGCACGAAACTCTGCAATGCCACTCGAACTCGCCTGAGGTGACGAGCCCAGCGCGCAGCCTGCGCCCAGGCCTGGGTGGCAGCCGACCTCCTGCTCCAGGCTCCTTTCACCACAGGGTGAAAGCTCACCAGCTCGAAGGTCGGGGGACCTGGCACCGTGGAGTACTCCGCCGCCTCATTCACAAGGTCGTAGCGGCCCTGCAGCTCAAACTCGATGCCGCTGAGCACGACGTCCCAGGCCCTGGTGATGCCCTCGCTGTCAGTCGCGCTCTGGATGACCACCATGATCGGGTCCCAGTCGGGGGGAAACCTCGCGCACCCCGACGCAGGCGGTCTACGAATGCCGCGAGGCTCGACTAGCCTCCTGACCTTCGCGTCGAAGGCCGTGGCGGAGAGCTCCATGGTCACGGGCAGATGCGGCCACGTCTCCGCGTCAACCACCACCGGTTGCCGAACGCGAGGTAGCAAACGGCAGGAGACCATGAACATGTCAATGGTGCGGCCAGGAAGGCTCTGAAGACACGTTGGCTCCCTCGGCGCCATCACCACACCATTGGCCGACTGGAGCCAGGACAAAGGGCCTAGCTCGCCTACCTCCATGTTGAAATCACCTCCGACAATCCACGGGACGCCCATAGCCTCCAGCGACCTGACGTACTGGTACAGCTTGTACAGCATGGCCAGATTCTCAGGCGACAGCTTCACGTCGACGATGAAGTAGCACGACAACATGACGAAGCCGCCCTTCACCCCAGCGTGAACGTGGGCCGCCATCATCCTGCCCTCATGAAGCACGTGACTGTCCAGGCCTGGGGGTTTGGTCATGACCACCCGCAACGGGGCCAACACCGCGACCCCGCCTCTGCTGCCAGCTCCCTGCCCAGGTAAGGCAGGCTCCCATATTCCATGGTACCCAGCAGCTCTTACCTTATTCTGTAACCTCGCCAAGGCCTCGCCCTCAGCCTTTGCATGATGTTCCTGCACAGCGATGCACAAACTTGAGCACGTGGGCAGGAAATCGACGAGCGGGCCGCCCGAGGACACGTTCACGGTAGTAATACTTGATAGCGACGCCATGGTGCGACAGAAAAAGACCAACCACACAAGACAGCACCGTGGAACCAGGCTAGACAGGGGTGAGCCTGGGCTTCTTGACCTTGGCGCCCCATCGCATGAAGATCTCCTCCAGCCTGTGCTTTTCGCCACCAGCAGCGACGACCTCCTCCATGAACTCGGGGTCATCAGAGAAGACTGCTGGCTGTGGTGTGCTAGGCGCTGCTGCAGTGTCCTGCTGCTCGGCCTGCTCAACATTGGCACTGGCCTCGGCCCCAGCAGCGGCCTGCGCCTTCTGGGCCGCCAGCTTCGCAGCCTCCTCCTCCTGCAACCTCTGCAACTCCTGAAAACTCGCCGTGAGGCTGCCCGACAGCTGGTGATCGGCGCCCAGGCTCTGGAGCAAAATACCAAGGCCTTCGATCGTGGCGCCGACCCCCTTGATCGGCTCGTCAAGCGATGCCTTGTCACCTGGCGTAGGAACCTGCCCTTGAAGCTTCTTGCGCTCCTGGTCCAGCTCCTCCATGCTGGCGTCGATGGCCGCCAGCTTGTCACGAGTGATCCGCTCCTTCTCCTGCAAGTCACGTATCTGCGCCTGCAGTCCTTCAAGCTTAGTCTGCTGGTCGTCCCGCAGCTTCTGCTGCCTGGTGAACTGAGCCCCCATCTCGCGCAAGCGCTGCCCGAGCGGTCGAGACTCCGCCACCTTGGCCCGCAGCTCAGCCTGCTCCGCCAGCAGCTTGTCGCGCGTGGCAACGACCGACGGCTCCGAGATGCCCTTGAGCTTGCCGATGAGGTCGCCGACCTCGCGCAGCCTGTCCTTGGCAACGGACTCGGGGGCGTCCCCGTCCGCAGCAGGCTCCATCTGCACGTCCTCCCCGCCAGGCGGCGGCCTCTGCACAGCCGCCAGCCGCTTGCGAGCCGCCGCGAGCTCGGACTTGAGCTGGGCCACCCTGACGGAGTCATCCCAGTAGCCGTTGCCACCGCCGCCCAGGTGACCCTTCCTCCGCTGGGAGGGGGCGGACGGCTTGCGTACTCCGTGGAAGACCAGTCCCTTGCCGAGCTTGCACTTCGCACACTGCCGAGCCTCTGCATGATTCCACCACGGTCTCCCCGAGGGCCCGCAGCAGCTCTTGCAGTACCAGGGAAGCGCCTGCTCCGAGCGGTAGTGCGGCGGAGGCATCCCCACGACGCCAGGCTGCAGCACGCGCGGCGAGAGGAACCAGGGAGGCGGGCCGCCGTGGCAGCGCAAGCGGGGCTGGACTGGATGTGGGTGCCCAACTCCCACGGTGAAGGCGAACGGTGGTCTGGCCGCGGACTAGCGGTATCCGTGTGGTCCCCAGGGGAACCAATCATCTTGAGCCAAAATGGCTACGGAGGAGGAGGAGGAGGAGGAGGAGGAGGAGGCGCAGCAGGAGGAGGAGGAGGAGGAGGAGGAGGAGGAGGAGGAGGAGGCGGAGGAGGACGACGCGGGAGGAGGGCCGCCACCAGGTCGCGAACGAGGCAAGAGCGTAGGGGCAGGCC
This sequence comes from Prorocentrum cordatum, assembly GCA_963575745.1. Lineage (NCBI taxonomy): Eukaryota > Dinophyceae > Prorocentrales > Prorocentraceae > Prorocentrum > Prorocentrum cordatum. The sequence continues at coordinate 767,106 of CAUYUJ010019304.1, read as the reverse complement.
GACTAGACTCGCCGGCGGGGCCAATGCGGGCCCGCCGGTCGGGAGAGCAGCGCGGAGCAGCTTCCCCTCCCGGGCCGCGCGGCGCGGGCGCCGCTCCGTAGCAGCCCGGCTGCCAGCACCGGTCCCACGCCGCGGCCTCCACCTCCGCAAGACACAGGAGGAGGGAGGAGGAGGAGGAGGAGGAGGAGGAGGAGGAGGAGGGAGGGCCGCGCGAAGCGTAAGTCGGGCGTGTCCCCATACAGGGGGAAGGATTTGGGCTAACGATAAAAACATACTCAAAACAGATACCACAACAAAAATCAGAAATTACCCTGTGACGTACCCAACCAATTTGTATCATGGGAAACGAGGAGTTGGCCGAAACTTGCATGGACAATCAAATTGCAGGATCCGTTGTTTGATATGTAAGCTACTTGGGACACGGGCCTATGGCATGATGCGCAGGAGAACCATGCAAGAACGAGGGGCGACAACTACAGGCTCGAAGAGGACATGGGGAGTCGGGAACGAAGAGCAGGAGAAAGACGTGCGGGAAGCCCACTGTGCTGTGCCCCTCAGCAGGCCTCGAAAGTGGCGACAGTTTCACAGATCGCAGCCCCCCAGGGATGGCGAGGTCCAATCTGAGTCTGCGGTGAGTGCCCACTGTATTGTGCCCCTCAGCAGCCCTCGAAAGTGGCGACAGTTTCACAGATCGCAGCCCCCCACGGATGGCGAGGTCTAATCTGAGTCTGCGGTGAGTACCCACTGTGCTGTGCCCCCAGCAGCCTCGAAAGTGGCGACAGTTTCACAGATCGCAGCCCCCCAGGGATGGCGAGGTCTAATCTGAGTCTGCGGTGAGTACCCACTGTGCTGTGCCCCTCAGCAGCCCTCGAAAGTGGCGACAGTTTCACAGATCGCAGCCCCCCAGGAATGGCGAGGTCTAATTTGAGTCTGCGGTGAGTACCCACTGTGCTGTGCCCCTCAGCAGCCCTCGAAAGTGGCGACAGTTTCACTGATCGCAGCCCCCCAGGGATGGCAAGGTCTAATCTGAGTCTGCGGTGAGTACCCACTGTGCTGTGCCCCTCAGCAGCCCCCGAAAGTAGTGACAGTTTCACAGATCGCAGCCCCCCAAGGATGGCGAGGTCTAATCTGAGTCTGCGGTGAGTACCCACTGTGCTGTGCCCCTCAGCAGCCCTCGAAAGTGGCGACAGTTTCACAGAAAGCAGCCCCCCAGGGATGGCAAGGTCTAATCTGAGTCTGCGGTGAGTACCCACTGTGCTGTGCCCCTCAGCAGCCCTCGAAAGTGGCGACAGTTTCGCAGATCCCCCCCCCCCAGGGACGGCGAGGTCCCGCTCAGGTCCGCGCGGCGCCTCACTCCGCAGGACCCACCAGCAGCTCCCGAAAGTGGCGACACTTTCGCAGATCGCAGCCCCCCAGGGACGGCGAGGTCCCGTTTGGGTCCGCGGTGGGTGCCCTCTCTGCTGGCCTCCCCAGCAGCCCTCGAAAGTGGCGACAGTTTCACAGAAAGCAGCCCTCCAGGGATGGCGAGGTCCCGTTTGGGTCCGCGGTGGGTACCCTCTCCGCTGGCCTCCCCAGCAGCCCTTGAAAGTGGCGACAGTTTCGCAGATCGCAGCCCTCCAAGGACGGCGAGGTCCTGTTTGGGTCCGCGGTGGGTGCCCTCTCCGCTGGCCTCCCCAGCAGCCCTCGAAAGTGGCGACAGTTTCGCAGATCGCAGCCCCGGATGGCGAGGTCAAAGGCAGGGGGGAAGAGAGGGACGGGAAGGAAGGAAGGAAGGTTCGCGCGAGCAGTGCTCTATTCAAAACGAGAACCCAACGCAGGAGGGTCGGGAAATACTCAAAACACTAGTCCCCAGACTATCTTAGGACAATTGTTTGACTATTTCTGGGGTATTTCTTATTTTTCGTCGAAAGTCCCCCTGTAGGGGGACACGCCCGACTTATATAACGCGAGTCGCGAGCAAAGTCGCCGCGGGCGGGGTCTCGCTGTCGGGGGGGGCCCTTGCCGGGCCTCGGGGCCGCCAAGAAGCGGCTCGGGGCGGAACTCCGGCGGGCCCCTGCAGAGCCCGCGCCATGAAGAAGCACGTCGGCGGCGGTGCACGGAAAGGTACGTGCCGGACATCGCTGCTCCCTGGACCTCTCCGGGGGCTCCTTCTGGCCAGGGCGTTTGCGGAGAATCCAGCGACATGCTGCATCTTCGGGAGGCCTTGTCTGTCCCAGATCGCGCTGCTCTCCGCGACGAATCCGCGTTGAATCAGCGTCGAATCCACGCAGGATCCACGCAGAACCAGCATCGAACGCACGTCGGAGTGCAAGAAACGACCGTCACCAGTCAAACTCCCCGAAAACCCCAAATGGGGGATATCGGTCCTGCGACCCCTCCCGGGGCCCATCTGGTGCAGCTTTTCATCCCGGATCCGTTTTTGTTCGCCCCTGAAGTACAGGTTTGGGCGGCAGGAAAATCTGACGAACGCACGGTTCGTGATCCTCTCCTCCTCTCCTGGCCTCTGGGGGCTTCTTCCCGTTTGCGCCGCGGGGGAGGGGGGGCATCATGTTCTCACGGCGCGGTTCCCCTGTCAGGGGCTGCGGCTGTCCGTCGTCGGTCTTGGCTTGGGCTGCCTGTCGGCGTCCTGTCTGTCTTCCTGTGTCTGTCAGTCGTCGTCTAAAACAAGGCCAGGATCGGGATAAATCGCTCCAGAGCGTTCCGGAGCGCTCTCAGAGCGTTCTGGAACGCTCTGGAGCGGCCGCGGCGCCCAATACATCCTCCAAACCCGCCGATTCTCAGAAAGTTCGAGTTATCCCGATCCGATTTTGTCCCGATCTTCGTGTCGTTCTATCGTCCCGCCTGTCTGCCCTCGTCGTCAGGCTGGCCTGCT